>BMAO01028518.1:0-22511 GCA_019973975.1 Trichonephila clavata | reverse complement strand
CTTAAAAATAAAAAGAATGTAAATTTATGATTTCCATGCTCGGTCCACGGAAGGTTCTGATTGCAAAATATCATTTTAACATCAATTCTTTGAAGTCTGGAAAGAATTAAGTATTTGTTGTAACAAGCTGAAGCGAATGGGCTATAATTCTCATCATTACTTGTAATACGAAATTTTTAAGTTTTTTATTGCGAAGATTTAACGTAATATTTATCCCAAAACCAATTTTGCCTAAGACTGCCTCTGCTGCTTATTCAGACTTATATAACACTTATTTTATTCCTTTAAGAAAACAATAAATATCTAATTTAAAAAATGACGTTGTAGTAATGGCTGTGTATAGTTACGAAAATAAATATGTAGAGGTGTTTCCTATATAAGCCAGTCATAGCTTCTGGACTGAAGTGATCATTATGGTCTAGTGGTATGTTACGTGCTTACGGCTTAGAAGATACCGAGTACTATCCATCACATTGCAACCGCAGCTGTCGTGGCGCCATCTACCCGCAGCAAGAAGCAACCATAGCCGTCAGATCCACTTGACGCAGAAAACAAAGCCGTCAGACCCACTTGACGAAATAGCAACAACTCGCACGCTCACCATAACAACTCTATCGTTCGTTTGCCTATCTACCGAATTACTGGTGGGGAGTGTGTAGCGGTGGTTCATATTTAAGCCAGTAACAGCCTCCAGACTGAAATGATCATCTTGGTCTTTGGTATATGTACGTGCTTTCAGATCAGAAGGTACCCAGTTCCACAATAAAATAAGAATTATTATTCTTGATCGAAATAATATGTTCTAGTAGTTTTTTTTTTCATTGGGGTAATTTAGTGATCAATTCTAGGATGGCCCATTTTTAAATTTTTCTACGAAACCTTTCAGAGTCTATAAAAGTGGGAAATCCTAACATAAGGCTTAATGGCTTTGGCCATTAGAATTATTCTTTAAAAGTAAGGAAAATGAGATTCTAGTTCATATTTTGTGCAAGTATCTGTCTAAATCTATAAATTATGAGACGCTTCTTCAATAACTCTTGCATAACTGTAGAGTGACCTTATTTTAAGCCAAATTTAAACAGAAAAAGTACGACAGTGGTTTGGATAGTACGAAAATAAGTAGAAATAAGATGCGTGTTAAATGCGACTCAGTAGACTGACGACAGCGTTTTTTTATAGAGATCTAGGACACAGCGTCAGCTAAATCAAAAAATACATATTTTTGGGTTTGTAGGTCTAAAGGTTTGCAAGAGACTGAATTTGAATGTAAAAGCTTTTGTCCACGATTCCCCCCCCCCAAATTATTTCTTTATACTTAAAAACTCAGAGAGTGTGAACTGTCCCTGGCATGCCTCCAAATTTCACACCAATACCATGGTTATCTCATTAACAGTTTTATCCTTTCTTACAAATTAGTCCAGTCTGGTAATTTTCTGTACTTAAATCTTTGTTTAATCATTGACACAGAGAAAAACTGAATTAATAGACTTAAAATAATGAAAAATATAATAAAAATCCTGAAAAATGTTTCACATCAAGAATTTCATGTTTTACAATGTATAAATTTTTACCAGATTTTTAATTAATATTGCTTAAGACTAAAAGGCATTATTCTAGGAAATTGTTTCGACAATTAACGTGGAACTAATTAATCGCGATTTCCATTATTGAACTCTATTTTAACCTTTTCGGTTGGGTGGATTTGGGATATTTAAATTATTTCGCAAAAGTTGGAAATTCTTTGGACTGCTTCGCAGTTGCACAAGACTCAGTATATAATCACAGAATGAATAATATACTTGATAAGGTCTAATGCAGTTTTACACATCTCTCTCTGACTAAAAATCAAATGATTAAATTGATTCTTTAAATCATTCGAACTACGATTTTCATTAGAATGTTTATGAAGTATTAAATGCCAGTTTTGAAACGCTAAGTCTAGTATAAATTAATGACTAGAACGCAGCTTTTAGCGGGAAATTTTCCAACGTTTAAAAATTTGATTCCATTTTAATTTATGTCACATATTAATCATGTAGCTATTACCAATAATAGCGTGTAGGAAAATTATTGCTATATTTTTTTTAGTATCCCTCTTCTGCTATTCGTTCGAAAGTAGATGAGTCAAGTATTATGAAATACCATTTACATTTCTAAAAATAACTTAAATGGTTTTTGATAAAAGTCTCCAAAATCCTCATGAATGAATATTATAAACAATTGTAAAGAATTATCACTTGTCAAAAAATAATATTTATTTTCTTGTTAAAAAATTGCTTAAAAAAATAATTAATGGAGGGTATTATGGAATAGTTGGGTTTTATGGAAAAGGTGGCTTAAACCATTGGAAAACCAAACAAGACTTCATAAAACGTAATTATTTTTAAATATAAAAACCATATTTTTAAGATTATGGGAATGTCATTTCAGTTTCGAATATATTAACAAAATTCACAGTCTAGTATAGTCAAGATGAGCTCACATAAAACAGCTTAAGCATTGAATGCAAATTTTCCATCGTTAATCATCTCTCGAAGAATTTTCCAATACATTCAACGTCTTTATATTCTGATTCTTTAGTTGATGGCATGAAGTCTATTATAAATGATACAACAAAATAGAATGTGTTGGGCATTTTGGAATATCTAGTATTCCAAATACTCAGCAGACCATTATGTAAAATGCACCTTTAAACTGAAGGACAAAAAAGTGTCAGCTAAAAAACGAAAGCGACCACGGAATAAATAACACACAAACTATAAGTCTTTTAATGTGTATTCTGCTTAACTTTAATGTCCAAGTCACACGTGTACTAGTAGGTTAAAATGTTTTAGAACATATCTGCAAAAGGTTTGGAAATCGCAAAAATCCCTCTATTTTGTAGCGAGAGGTATGGCAACAAAGAGTGGCCAACTATCCATGTAATTCATCATGAGAGTCTTTCTTCACACTTCAAGGTTTTCCCATGCATTAGTCGATACAAACAGAGCCACAAAAACTCGGTATTCCACTCAAATCTCTTCTATATACTCAACTCTCCTCTGTATACTCAACTCTCCTCTGTATACTCAACTCTCCTCTGTATACTCAACTCTCCTCTATATACTCAACTCTCCTCTATATACTCAACTCTACTCTAAAAAACTTTAATAATAAAATTCATTGAGAAATAAAACATTTAATAACCATGAAAATAAATGCCATGAAGAGTATTAAAATGTTTATTAACGTCGCAATATAAAGCAACACTAGGACTATTGGCGACTGATCTGTTAATTTTGAGCCTCGGCCAAGTGATGACTGCGAAACCTGAGCTGAAACTTCCTCTGTAAACTACCACACCACTTTAACGGGAGGACTTTCAGCCTCGATAGATTTAACAAGCATGAGCCCCTCTATTCAATGGGTCTTTTGTGCACTATTTCATGGCACGCATTCCACAAGTTCGTAATCATAGCCACTAAGCCTGTGCTCCCTTTCCTTTTTATGTCATGGATCGGTCAATGTTTGATAATTTTAACGTGGTCCATTAAGGTTTAGACGTTGATTGTTTATACTTTAGATCGTTTTGATCTAATTTAATTGTAAACTGCTATTTGTAAAAAAAAAAAAAATGCAACACAATGAAGGAATCATCAGAGTTAAATGCAATTTAATGCACAAACGACTTGTATTAGTACAGATAAATGACGAAATTTTCAAAGCAAAAAAAAAAAACGATATTAAGTGTCCGAAATCAGTATTTGGTGTAGACACCACGCGCTGCAATAAGTGCTTCTATACGACGTAGCATGGAGTCAAACAGATTTTGAATGTCTGCTTGTGGAAGAGAATTCCATATTGCTTTTACGCGCAGCAAAAGTTCGTCTTTTGAAGCTGCAGGACGTGGATCACGAGCGAGACGCCGAACAACCAAATCCCAAACGTGCTCAATCGGTGACATATTCGGTGAATAAGCAGGCCAACGAAAAAGTTGCATGAGTTGGGGCTGAACAAAAGGCTCGAACAGTCTTTGTAACATGTGGGCGTGCATTATCCTGCTGAAAGATAGCTCCAGAGATGCCTTGAAGGGAGAGAACGACTTCGGACAGTAGCACTTCACGGACGTATCTGTTGCTACTGAGATCACCCTCAATTCGTAGCAAATCGGATCGTCCATGATACGAAATTGCGCCCCAATTTATCACAGGTTGTTTTGAAGCTGAAATAAAATGGCTTTTTTTCCCTATATTGCTTTTCGAAAATTTTAATTTTTAAAATTTTCCCCATTGAATAGAGCGTGATAATATTTCTTGAAAAATTACGTATTTTTAGCTTTACGCTAACTAAACTCTTTAACAACTTTATTTTTAAAATAATGCAATATTTCCCATATGAGTGAACATATTTTGTTATTCAGCACAGTCAAACCTTTGGTAGAGGTTAATTTTCCACCTCAGAATCCCCAATTTCCATCCAAGTTCGTTCAAACTGTTCCAGACTTCTCCTACAAGAAACAAAATATTGAATTAATTTGCATTCTTTTACTCTCATTAATACAAAAACGAAAAATTTCAGAATTAGCCGCAGTTTCCTCACTCAGATAAAATTTACAACTAAGATGAAGCACAGAATTTATAACATTATTTGTGACAAAAAGTTTAGTAGCTAATAAAGAGAACAAAAGTTAAGAATTACTAGTACCGGCCTTTCACTAAACTGACACGAGATGAAAACATCCTCTTTTCCTATTAACAACAGAGAAACTCAAGTCTGGTTTACCAAACGATAAATTCCATCAGCACCTGCTCAACTTTCACTTGGCCCCGAACCACGTGCAAACGATTCTTGATATTTATGAGCCTTCAAACAAAGTAGTCTCGTCTAGTTCGCCTTTTTTTTTGCGCAATTACATAGTTGTGTTGCGAAAACGCAGAACGTAAACATTACTTCGGATGCCTTTCTGTTTATCGTCAGAGTTCTGCAGCTTGTCATCATAAAAGCGGTACTTCAACAACAAGAATAATAGTCTTTTCCTTAATAAGATCGGGTTAAAAAAAAGAATTCTTTTCCTGTCTCGGAATCTTGGAATCCACTGCTGGAGGTTACCAATATATTAGAAAATATTAAAAGATGTTGAGTGGGTAGGGGCAATTCTACAATGTGATTGATGTCTGTTGTAAAAATTTGGCGTTTGTGTACCGTTTATCTTGTTGTACTTACGGTTGTCGTGAGAAATATAAAATCTAACGGATGTATTCACATGAGTGGATAGAAAATTCTTTAATTAGCTTTTTATGGGCCATTTTTTTTCTTGTCATGCAAAATTAAAATATTTTAGAGCGAGATTGAGATATATTGATAAAAGATCATTTAGTGTATTCCCTAAACTAATTAGAATTTTAAGACCATTTTGGAGGGGAACAATCTATTTCACGCCACCTACTGGTAGCTATTCAAAAGTAGGGCATTTTATTTATGTTTTGTATTTCTTTTTATATCGCATGACGTGATATTTATGAAGAAAAGCGAGTTTGTACAAAAATTCACAAAACGAATAAAAAATGACATGCAGTAGTGGACCACAAAAGAGTTCCTACATCTGCAGTTTTCGATAAAATTTGATGTTTTCGGCTAATAAAAATTAATATATCACAATTGCAATTTTTTATAGTATCTTCAACTTGTTCTTAATGGAATAAAATAACCAATTTTTAAAACATTATATAACTATGAATTTTAAAAATCAATAATCCAAAAACTACTTAAAAATTGCGCTACTAAAGTCTTGATGCCCTTCACACACACACACACACACAAACACACACCATAGCTTTAAATATTGTATGTTTTCAAAATTTAATTCTAGTACGATATATTTTAGCGTCCACAATAACTTTTAAACGTTTTTGTATAGATTCCATTAGTTTTTTGTAATTTATGCATCGATGTTCCTCACTTCTATTGTGAGAATCGTTTTTGCTTCACATTGTGTTTTTTATGTGTCATGTTTTCTTTTTTTAATCAAATTCTCATGAAATATCTTATTCTAGGCTTAAATCAGGTGATTTAGGAGGTTTTTCAGCCAACAGCGTACATTGAGAGCAGTCGCTTGGTGTCATTATCTTGTTAAAAAATGAGGTCGTCTACAAGATCCAAATTTTGAGCGGATAATTTCAAATTGTTCTTTAAAACATTTAAATAGATCTGATCACAACATCATCAAAAATACCAAATTACCTAACCCTGAAGCCTATTCACATCCCCACGCAAGAACGTCTCCACATCCATGCTTCACTGTTCCAATTAGATTTTTGTGATTAAATTTCAGAAAATTCAACATTGAAAGCAAAATGTGTAGGATGAGAGAAAATTCAAGATTTTGGTTCCGACGGCCGTTTTATAGTTTGTAGGGGGGAAAATGGGGAGCTTAATCCCCCCCAAGAATTTAGCTGGAACAAGAACACTTCGACCTCTGTGCATGGAGGTGGAGGTGTTCTTGCGTGGGGGTGTAAATCGGCTACAGGGCTAAGTAATTTGATATTTTTTTGGATGGTATTGTGAATCATCCTGAGTTCTATTTAAATATTTTAAAGAACAATTTGAAATCATCCTACCAAAATTTGGATACTTTAGGCAACTTCATTTTTAACAAGATAATGACACCAAGCACACTGCTCTCAACGTACGCCACTGGTGTCTCTATAACTGCTCCAAATTCTGAAAAAAACATCAAATCACCTCATTTTAGCATAGTATAACATATTTTGTGAGATTTGATTTTTAAAAGAGAAAACATGACGTATAAAAAACAAAGTGTGAAATAAGAACAATAATCACACACACAGAGAAGAATGGGGGAACATCGATACAAAAACTATAAAAAAACTGATGAAATCTATACCAAGACGTTTAACAGTTATTGTGGACGTTAAAATATATCATACTAACTATTAAATTAAGGAAAAAAATACATTTTTTGAGACTATGTTGAGATTTTTTGAAGTGTACGAGGACTTGTAGCGTAGTTTTGAGTAGTTTTTTTTTATTATAAATTTTTATTATTATTAATTGGCCTATTTTCTCTTGATCATGGTTCAAAATACAAGGTCCGTCGTCAAAACCCCTCGTGTAGCTGAACAGTGCGACGTTAATATATTCAATCACTCACATTCCCTTGATTGCAAGAGAAAAATGACGAAACTTATATTTATGCTTTTAATACTTAAAAACCTATCGTTTTTACCGTTACCAGCAAACGTAAAGGCTTGAGAGATAATCTTAAGTATTTACAATAGTATATATATAAAGCGTGAGGACTGTTGTTGTTGTTACTTATGCCACCAAATATACAGTAACATTGGATCAAGGTCCGCGAAATTCATCGCGGCAAGGAGCTAGATTCTTACGCCTGTCGTTAGCTTTAGCTTTGAGCACCATACAGGTGACAAGACGATTTTGCTCGCCCCCCCCCAATTTTGAGGGAGAACACCCGGGGGGCTGATCAGTGGTCTCTCCCACCTCTCTTCTCCTTCTACCAACCTCGCGAGAGGACTTTCGGCTCGACGGCTATTTAGAGTACCCCTGCTATGCCGCGAAGGCACTATACATTTACATACATCCATGTCTTCTCCAGGAGATTCGAACACAGGCCCTACGGCACAGCAGTCAACGGCACTATACCGGAAGAGCGGTTAGGCACGAGGAGTGATAAATAATTTATTATTATACTATACGGTGAGCAGAGGGAAGGGGGTCAAATAAATAACGAATATTAATTGTGACATCTTCTCATGTACTAATTTTTTTGATGACAATAAAGTTTTGATGAAATTGATAGATACAACTCTATCAGTGCATAAACAAGCCCGTGGTACCGATGTAGCTTTCTTTAATGGCTTTAACCTGTTGCATCTATTATGTAAAATGAATCCGACAAAGTGAGATGAAAAAGGAAGTATAAAATAGTGATTCATAAAGACATTATACAACAATATATCACTTTAAAGGAAAAATAATTAATTTCCCTTGCTCCTGATCCTACTCTGTGTTAATTGATCTCGTTTTTCAACTCTCCATACTCTTAACCGTTCAATTTTCTTTTTATTGATATTTGGTGTAAAATAAAAAAAGTAATAACTCATGAATTTTGCTTCATTAATATTAATTTTATCTCAAGCTAAAGCTTTTCCCTGAGGGAGTTATCTGACTTTTTTTCTTCTTTGATTTTGTGTAGGAAGAAAATAATTTTAGAACAATAAATAAAATTACTCTTTTTTTTTTTCTCGTTAAATGAATATATCGTAAATAAGTATTTGAATAAATAGTTTCTTCGTATTTTTAGCGCGTTTTTCACGTTGTGTAAAAAAAAAGCGCTATTAGGACGCAAAATTCGTCTTCGTTCCATATTTTGTCGTACCTTTTTCTCAGCCAATAATTAACCGATTGACCTCGGGTTTTTGGCATTTGTGCCCTAGATGAGCCGAATCATATTTAAATTTAATAATTTTTTTAAAAAAATATTTTTCGTAATTTTTTTTTTAAATTAAACATTTTTTTTTGTTTCGTACACACTACTTTCTGTTAGTAAAAAGTTCATTAGTTGCATTATTGTAAAATACAACATGTGAAAAACGAGCTAAAATTACTTGGCCATGCCAATGATTGATAACTTGTTTTTCCAGATTTTGAAAATTGAACTACGTTTCTTTTTCTCGCAAAATAAGATTTTTTCGAAAATATGTTATTTGCTCGTTAGCTAGCAATGACTGAAAGCCAACAAATAAAACTGTTTAGTTTAACAGCAACAAAGAAAAAGGGAACTACACAATTACTACACTAAAACATTCAAATGCGAGGCGTTGCCGATTGGCTAAAAAGTTCGACTTAATATGTTTTCATGTCGTATCCGTTCCCCGTCTTGATTGCCTCTCTCTCGGGTCTTTCTGGAGATCGCTGCTCGCGTCATTGCGAAACGAGCTGAGTTACGTGTCAGGGCACATGCAGTGATACCATCCTTGGGTCCTTCATGTACAGTCGACTCTCGATAATTCGAAGTTGAAGGATCATGGGGGGATCACTTCAAATTATCAAGAGTTCGAATTCACCTGAGGGTAGGGAAAAAAATCCCAAAATTAACTAAGAGAAACTTTTATCGGACACATTTAAATTTGAAATTGTGTAATGAAACAACAACTGTTTACATATGTTTAAAATTGTTTTCAAGTTTTTTTTAAAAAGTACACATATTGTACAGTATAAATATTATACAGAAGTTAAAAATCCTGTATTAAAACAATGCATTTATATATTGAAAACAACCATTGTAAAAAATACATACTGTACGTAATTTATTTTTTGACGAAAAAATTTGTTATTTTTTTGTTTGTTTGTTTTAAGGTGTTTAATCAAACTTTATTAATAGATTCTTCAACAATAATTGAAGCTTGAAAAACATCTGCACCAACAGGATTTTGAAGGAAAAAGTTGTGTAGTTTGTTTAGTGACATTTTAGCTTCTGTCTGAGTTATCGGAGTCAACTTCGATGTTCATCAAAGGGGTTACATTACAGGGGATACAAGCAGAGACAACAAAAGACATGTAAGCTCTAATCTGTTTTCTACGGGACTCTACATGATAGTGAGTGTTTGAAGTGCCGAGAGTTTTATAAGATCACTTCGAATTATCGCGTGTTGTATTCTGGCCAGCCACAGATTTTACTTCGAAATATTGAGTTTACCAAAACGTATCGTTTTAGTGCGAAATATCAAAAGTTTTTCTAGGGGCTGAACATATACTTCGAATTTAGCGAGAGGTTCGTATTATAGAAGGTTTGAATTAGCAAGAGTCGACTGTATATATAAAGAGAAGTCTATATAACTTCTAATTAAATGTTAACTGTGTATTTTTTAAAATTTATATTTAATGTAACTCTTCTTTAAATTGTACTTCTTTTTATTTGAAATATTTTTTATTTTTAAATAGTAACTTAGAAATGGTGTCGGTTTCTTCAGATCATGGTACCCATTGTTATTCATTAAATGGGAGTCTCTCATGAATTGATAGCAAGTTTTCTTTCCCATGGTATTATTAATTTTTTTTTACCTATATGATTTCATTGTTTACAACTTGACCGTTTTACAGCTTCTCTTTCGCTTCATTTGGATCGCTTTTCTTCTCTCTCTTTCTCACTCTTTTTTTCGCTTTCTAAAGCTGTAGTGTCTTTTCCTTTAGACTGAAAACGTATTCTATGCTTTGTATTGGGCAGTTTTATTCTCAATTAATTGTTTGAGACATGGCGGTTTTTAGAGTGTGTAATGCCCTAGCCTTTGTCGATTGATGAAACTTGATTGATGTTTTAGTTGTTTATTTACCCACACAAAGGACGACACACAAATACAACTATTTACATCTATTAGAAAACGTTTATGTAAATAATATATATATATAATTCTATTTGATAAGTGAATCATTGACTTTTAGAGAAAACAGTAAAGAATGTGCCAGGATGGCATCTAACACATCTGCCTCCGCAGATGCAAAAACTTTCACGCAAAGTTCTCAGGTAGAACTCACAGATTTCTCTTCGAGAGACAATCATTGAATTATTTCTTCCTAAAGATCACTGGTGGAGCTTACCGTATTCTCTCGTTGCGAGACAGTTTCCGGAATCCAAATCTCCACACTAAGCTCGTTGAGGAATTAAAACAACGAGCTTTCTCGTCGAGAGGTAAGCACTGACTGTCTGGTGTGGCACTCGCGCAGGCGCAGTACCTCGGATCCATCTGCGTTGCCTCCTAGAGTTTCAGAACGGGTCTAGAGTTCGTTACAAGTGTTTCAACTTTTTGATGCGTAAAAATGCATAGTGGAATTAATGTTTTTTAATAACTACTATTCTTGAACCCACGTGGCAAGATAGAACTAAGTCTCAACTTAATTAAATTATTATTGTTACTTATGTGTTTTGTATATTATTATTAATAAAAATAAACCAATTATGTGGAATTTGAAAATAAGTAAAAATTCAGAGCAATGTGTGTGGGACTTTTTATTTTTTTAAAATTCCATGCCCCAAAGGTTAAAGGGAATTCTAAATCTGTATACGTAGTTAGTACTGTTTTACTATTACATCTTTATTACTTCAATTTGAATGGTCCTTATAGTGATATATTTTAGTTTAACATATCTTATGAAAAATGAAAAGTCAGTTTATATATTTGATATACACTCACATGTTCAAAATTAAGGTCACAAACATAAATTATCTGAAAACTGACGAACTTTTTACTGTGTTCCCACGATATAGCGACATATTACAGTGTCAGAAAGAACATTGCAACTTAACAATATGGAAAATATTTTAGTTGTGAATTGAGATACAAATCATATCAAAAAGTGTGAAATCCCGAATCAGAGGTAAAGCATTTACCTCGAGAAAAGTGTGTCTAATATGGAATATGACCACAGTGAACTGCTATGCAAGCCCCATAATGAACTATTATAATGTTTATGCGATTGTCAATAAATATTTGGTTCAATAAAGTTCATTTTTCTAAGAGTCGATCTTTTAACTTCTGGGGGTCCTGGAAGGGGTGCTATGCCGAGAAATGGCTTTTCCTAGACCATTCTAAACATATTCATAGAATTGTGATCAGGAGTCTTTCAGGTTCAATCCATGCGGCAAATATCTGCTCCTTCATGAAATTCATCATCAACGTGACTTATGTGTGGTCGCGCATTATCGTTCATAAAAATGTAGTCCTGTCTCCATAGCACCCAGAAAAATCTCACATAGCCTTCGAGGAACTCATGCATATTATACTATGAGTTGACAGTACCCGCATAGAAAACGTACGGTGGTGTACAACTGCCCACATCAGGCCACCACACACAAAGATTCATTTTCTACCAAATCTGACGATTTTTGTTACGTGGAAAGGATGAAAGCTAGCTTCATTTTCTCTCCAGGTGAAAATTCGACGAGAATGACTTTGTCTAGTACGTTTTGACTCAACACTGAAAAAATAACGTCCCCATACCACTGCTTATGATATGGTGTCCATTACTTATGTATTCAGTTCCACAATATGTCTTTCCTGTTGGATATAGTAAAAGGGACACACCAGACTGAACGCCGGGCGTAAAGGCCAATTTCTGCTTGATGACTGTAGATTGCTTGCCTGGAAATTCTTCCAGATACGGCAGCAAGATCACGAGTAAACTGAGGAACCATTGCCCGTCTATGGCGAAGTACGCTTAATATCAAATAGCGATCCCATGAAGATGTCGATGCTTTGTGGCAACCTCTGCCAACCCTCCTGGTGATAGTTCCACTTACTTTGAATTGATTCCATTACTAGGACACCACTTTCGGGACACTTTTAACCATCGAATCACCTCGGTACTCTTTTGTGGTCACACACAAGCGGTTTTTTCCCCCTCCTCTTTCACAAACGTTTCCTGCCTTTTTTCCCCTAGCCCTCTTTTTTTTTATTCTTAATCTCTAAACCCTATTTATATTTCACAATATTTTGCAGTTTCCTCGTTTAACTCTTGGTTTTCAATATTAGTATACTTTCAGGTTAATTTCCTGTTTTATTTTATTTTATTTTTTTAGCTAAAAATGATATCTCCAGTAAAATCCAATAATCTATCTTCCCCCCTTTTTTCTCTCTTTATTTATTTATTTATTTTTCACTGCTGCTATCTTCTTTTATGCTTCTTTAAAAAAAAAAAAAATGGGAGAGGAGATCTCGAAAAAAGTAATCCTCCTTCCGATGAATCATTTCCTTTTCCTGAAAACTGAAGAACCAAATGGCGGGAAAATATCAACAGAAAGTGGTGTCATCAACTGAAAATTTGATTCCAAAGAAACTTTTTTTTAAAGTAATTATTTATGCTTCCTGCTTTTTTTTGTCTTTATGGTGCATTTGTTTTGTGTAATTTTATTATTTCTTTTGTATTTGTAAAAAAGTTGAAATTGTTTAAAATGTAAACTTTGATTTTTTTTTTACAATAAAAACTGGACGTGAGGGTGGTTGTTTCCTGAAGGATTGGTTGTAGCTCTAAACCCTCTTCGGATGAGCTCGGTTCCTCTAGGCATTCATCATCATCACCACCACTTGTGACTCAAGGAATTATCTCAGCGATTATGAGAAGTCATTCTCATTGAAAACAGACTGACTTGTTTATTTTAATATGATATTCACAAAACTAGAGGCAAAATTCCCATTACTTGAACGGTCTCAATCAAGTAGTTCTGCAAAAATTAACGCTAAACGACATTTTCTCCTACACTGAGGTTGATATTATATACTCTACTCTTTCTTCAAAATATATAAAATACAAATTCCATCAGTTTTACTAGAGCCATTTTAAATTACTGACGAAAATCATGCTTGTGACCAGTAGGGTAAAAATCATGAAATGATCGATTTTGAGTTTTTGATATTTCTGAAATCTGTACTTCATTACCTTTCAAGGGATGTAATATATATGCTATATTTTCAATTAGAAGTATGTCAAAATGACTTTTAAAAAATCATCAACTGGCGAGACACGCTCATTTTTGACAGATATTTGCCTTTTAAATATCCTGAAACAATTGCAAAGCCTTCTTTTTGTTTATCAAACGCAATTAACTTTAGATAACAGTATAACTGCACCATTAACTGTAAAAGTTTTGTGGTGGGATTTCTAGTTACGACATGTTTCCAAGTGTTTTTAAATTAGAATTTTAAAAAATTTCAGATCACTCAATTTGACAATGATTCTTCAATGATTTGACAATGAGATTTCTTATAAAAATTACTGTTTTCTAAAAATTATATTTTTAAAATTGTGTTTGAAAAAATAAAATTTTTCTAAATTTCTGTATGTGAAAAAATACACTGCAAGTTTAAATTTTTTTCCATATGCAAACGTGAGCATACGGAAGTGATATTTTGAAAATATTACAAAAAAAAAAAAAAAAAAACATTTAGCTAAGAGTACATGTGTCAAAAAGGGACAAATTTGAATAAATTCAGTAATGATAAATAAAAGTTTGTTTTTGAAAAAAACTAAATTTTTTTGAAAAATATCACTTTAGTATGAATATAAATGTTTCTTTATTGTACAGGCAAGTTTTTAAACTTAAATATTCAAAAGTTTCTGAATGAATTGTACATTCAGATTATTCAGACGTGCAATATCATTTGTCGTTGCAAGAAGCTGGTTAAATACATAAAAATACGTAAATATCATGTTTAAAAACATAAAGACAGTTTTATTTTGGCTGTTTAAGAAATCATTTGACCAGTTTAGAAAAACTTTTGAAATTTAAAAGTTTTAGAAACTTGTGTTTGTTTGTGAACACACAAAACACTGATGAAAAATTTCGAAATGATTTAAAATCATGTTTTTTTCAAATGCATACCAAAACCATATAGATAAATTTTTCACATAATATTTATGATGATATATGCTCTACTTTGATATTTGCAATGCTACAAATTCTTCAGAAATTTATACAGATTTTGTGATAATAGATGTAAATTTTACAAAATATCTCTTTAAACAAAAACTGAAAAATGTTATGTACGTATTTTCTGAGAATTTATAGATTTTTTGTTTCCTATTTTACTTAAAATATATTGACTTGATGCTAATGTTGAATACAATGTGGCAAATACATGTTGTAATTCACAATTTTTGTGATGAAGTGACATTTCATATAAAAGATGCATTTTTCGCAAAATAAAGTATTTCAAACTGTTGTGTAACTTTTTCCTCAGAATTGACAGAAAGGATCCTCATGCAAATTTCAGTAAACATTTCTGATAAGTAACTATATATACTGAAGTGAGATTTTAATAATATTCTCAAAATATTTTTGTAGGTGTCACTTATCGTGAAAAAAAAATGACATTTTTTAAAAAAAAGTTCATAGTGATACTTTTACGTTGCATGATTTTGAAAAAACTTAACAATATATTTGAAATATCTCACTTCAGTATAAACATTAAAGTCTAATTTTTTTCATACAAAATCTGAATTCTTAATAATATAACAGTATCTGAGAAAAAGGCAATATATTTGAAATATCTCACTTCAGTATAAACATTAAAGTCTAATTTTTTTCATACAAAATCTGAATTCTTAATAATATAATAGTATCTGAGAAAAAGGTACATAGGTATATGTGATGATTTTTGTCGTTGCCTGTAAAGCTTGTTATGCATATAAAATTACATAAAATTCAAGTTTAAAAAATAAAAACAGTTTTATTTTGCCTGTTTAAGAAATCATTTGATCAGTTTAACAGTTATTGAGATCTGATACTTTTAGAAATACTGTTTGCATGTGTATGTACAAAACATTAATGAAAAATTTCGAGAAATGCCCCCCCCCCCATATAATCATATATTTCAAAAAATCCTAACTTTTAAATATTAATACATTATTACAAGGCATTCATGGTGTTTAATTCTCAACTTTGATGTTTGTAATACATCACAGATTAAACTTCTTCAAAAATTGATACAGATTTTGAGAAAATTAATGTAAATATTACAAAACATCTCGTTAAACGAAAAACTGAAAAATGCTATGTATGTATTTTCTGGGGAATATAAGTAAAATAGGAAACAAAAAGTCTTACATTATATATAGGATAAGCTAATGTATAATAAAATGGGACAAATACACACATGTTTTAATTCATAATTTGTGTGGTGAAGTGATACTTCATATTAAAAATACATTTATCTCAAAATCATAAATTTCAAAGTGCGTGTACCTTTTTCTCAGAACCCATTGATTATGCACACACGACAATTTTACTGAACATAACTGATATGTAACTATTTATACTGAAGTGAGCCTTTTTTAATATTCCAAAAATATTTTTGTAAAAGTCAGTTATCGTGAAAAAAAGTGACAATTTTCAAAAAATTCATAGTGATACTTTTACGTTGAATGATTTTGAAAAAACTTAACAATATATATCTCACTTCAGTATAAATATAAAAGTATAATTAATATACAGACAAAATTTGAAGTTTTTTTTATATTGAATAGTTTCTGAGAAAAAGGTACATAAAATAGCTCAATTTAACATTAGCGTATACCGACTACTCTTAATTTTGAAATGAGTATTATATCAGATTGCAAGATTTTTAATTCTTACTTATAATCATTCAAATTTCTCTTAGAGATTCTCAAGTGAAATATATAAAGAATTACCGGAGGAAACGTTTGAAATTATGAATATACATGCACACATACCACACAAATCAATCATAAACAAAGGCAATAAAATAAGAGTAACGGTCGAGTTGTTGAGCCTTTGCACATTAACATCTGAAATGGCAGCTTACTTTAATATCTATCACACCCTTTTAGCTTATATATAAACAAATTTTGGAGATATTTCCGATTTATCTACATTATTGGAACTACACAAATCTGGGATACAGAAACTAAAAAAACAAAACAGAAAACTTAGGGAGAATTAAAACCATCAGAAAAGTTTTAACAAAATATGTAAATTAAAACAACAAAACGCATTCTGAAGTTTGTATATACAGTTGTCCTATTTCAAGAGTCATCGTAAAATGCAACTTCTGACAATAAAGTTTGGTGAATAAAGTCAGAATGACCGATCTGGCAACACTAGCGAAAGAAAACGCTGCACATGCGTAGATGCAAGTGTTGACTATCTGCACCCACAGTTATTCAGTTGAGTGTCGTTTGTGTTCCGTGTAAGACTATAAAGAATTCACATCCCTTCTTCCCTGTCACCCGGCTAGGGGTGTGGGAGGAACTAAATGATCAGACGACATGATGAACTCCACTTATTTATTTATCACTATATTCAACTCAGACACAAATAACACTCTAAATAAGATAACTTAATCAGTCAGAGCATGAGGGTGAGACGAGATGCATGGGGAGAGTTTATACAATCATGCCGATCTATTTTTAAGATAACTTTATGCAGAGTGTGTTTCATTAATGGCCTCACTAATAATTTAACTCTCTAACATGAACTTTATTAAGGATCACAGTACCTGAACTCTAGCGACCTTCTAATCCTTGCGTTTACTTTAACATGGCTCCAACCGTTGAACTAAGCACTTTCTTAAAATTCCGACTTCTCGCTTCCTACACTGTTTACGTCTACATTTCACTGCCGATTTACCACACTTCTCATCTGTCCACAATTCACTTCATTTCTAAACTATTCTCACTTCACTAACCCTCAAATTTGCGAATCAGATTATATATATTATAAACTTAATTTGCATAATCATGCTTCCTGTCTTCGGAGAAAGTTGGTTGAAAAAATGTTTCCCCAAAAAGAATTCCCCAGAGGTTAATATGTAGAAGGAACCGTATAGTTCCATCACAAGACTTGTTTTACAGAGCGTTTGTTGAGTGCGTTGGTTCTTAACTGAGAACAGGAAAATGAACGAACAAATGATCGATTTAAAATTTTATTTTAAGCTTGGCAAGACACCGACAGAATTTTATTCGATGCTGGTACGGGTTTATGAAGAAGAAGCACTGCCCATGAAAAGTGTGCACGAGTGGTTTGCCCATTTTTGAGAAGGCATGGACAGTGTTTCTAACAACCCCTATAGCGAAAGACTGGCGACCTTCATCAATGGCGAAAATATTGAGAAAGTGAGAAAATTAATCACGAAAGATCATCGATTAACTGTGTGAATGATAGCTAGACGATAAATGCTGCAAGAAACATAGAAATTTTGTCCCCTTTCATGAAACGTCTACCCTGGGTACGACCCCCGTACGCTCAAGGTTCATGGTCTTTTGTTCACGACAACGCTATCCATCATACAGCCAATGTCGTCAAACAGTTCAGGGCAAAAAAGAGGGTGGTGCAAATCGAACACCCACCATTCTCGCTATGGATCTCAATCCTCCAGACTTCTTTTAATCCCTATGACTCACTCGCTTTTAAAGGAAAGAGATATGAAGATATTTCTGACATCCAACGAAACGTGACGAGGCTTTTGAACTCCATCTCAAAAGAAAACTTCTTTCAAACTTTTCAGGACATGTATAGCAGATCTCAGCGGTGCATAGTTTTAGGACCGGGTGGGCATTATGTCGATCGCGATTGACCGGTGGGCCGCCAAGATATTTTGGGGTGACCACCTAAAAATTTTACCAGTTAGTAATTATATACGGAAAATTCAAGATTTGCTGACAGTGCGCAGAATAAGCCTTCTACTGACTATAGCAACAAAAACTAACTTTAGATAAAAATGTTTTATTTTTTAATGTATTTTGAATTGTTTTATAATAAATGTAAGATTGATATAATTATATTTTGGGCTATTATTATTAAGTTTGTATCTTGCGTTTTGCTTTAAACGCGGTTTTAAAAATTTGTTTCTTTTATTTTAGTTCTGTAGGTAAGTACATATTCTATACTTATTATTAAGTTATAATAATAACCTATTCCTTACCTCACCACACCTACGACATTGCGGCAGTAGCGGACACAAGAATTTTTAAAGGGAAGGGGTCGAAGGTTGAAGGTCTAACATTCACGTATCATACCTCAATAAGCAGCCAAACTTTTTTTTTATTTCGTCAATTGTCAGGAACAAAAATAGCAAAAAATAAATTACTGAATAAATAAGTAGCATTAATAAATAAAAAAAAATACTCATATCAAATACTTAATAACATTTTACATTTTACATACACTGCTGGCCACCGTAAATGCAGCACCCTGAAGGAAACACGCAAATAACATGAAATTTACAACATGCATTAGTGGAGGTGAGATATGCAAATGATTAGAATTTCAGCACAGACACACATCACGCACGCTTGTGGCGCCACTTCAAAGCGCTATTTAAGACTTGGAGATTTCGACGATTTCAAGTTCGTCAATTGTGCTTTTCTTGTGGTTTTTTCAAAAAACGATCCGTTATGCCTCGTAGAAAACCGAGATCAGCTTTTGATCAAGTATCCGAGTTCGACAGAGGAAGGATAGTGGCCTACCGAGATTGTGGATCATCTTTCAGGGAAATCGGTAGTCGTGTTGGACGAAACCAAACAACTATAATGCGGATGTGTGACCGTTGGATGCAGGAGAGTACGACGGACGGACGTGGTCGATGGCAACCACCTCAGTGCACCACTTCATGTGAGGACAGGCAAATTGTGCACATGGCAGTGATGGATCGCTCAGTCACATCTCGAACCATAGCACAGCACATTGAGTCTGTAACGCATCATTCAGTGTCTGCGCGTACCATTCGACACCGTTTACAGCAGAGTGGTCTGTCCGCAAGACGTCCATTGCTTGGTCTACCCTTGACGCAGAACCACAGACGTCTCCGCCGCTAATGGTGCGATGAAAGAAGGATGTGGGCGGCAGAATGGAATGAAGTTGTCTTTACTGACGAGTCACGCATCTGTCTGCAACACCACGATGGTCGGATTCGAGTCTGGAGACACCGTTGAGAGAGGATGCTGAACAGCTGCGTTTTGCACCGCCACACTGGTCCTGCACCGGGTATTATGGTATGGGGCGATATTGGATATCACTCTAGCACTCCTCTAGTACGCATTGCCGGTACTTTAAACAGCCAGCGCTACATCTCCGAGGTGTTGGAGCCAGTTGTCCATCCTTACCTTCAGGGCTTGGCTACAGCCATATTTCAACAGGATAATGTGCGACTACACGTGGCACGCATTGTCCAAAGGTTCTTCGTCAATCACCAAATTGAATTGCTTCCCTGGCCGGCTCGCTCTCCGGATCTTTCGCCGATAGAAAACATGTGGTCCAGGGTTGCTCAACGATTGACGCAGGTTATACCCCCAGCTGCCATACCAGATCAACTTTGGCAACGTGGGGAAGCTGCTTGGTCTGTGTACCCTAAGAACACATCCAAAGTGTCTTTGAATCAATGCCGAGGCGTGTAGCAGCCGTGATCTCCAACAATGGCGGCTACTCTGGCTACTGATTCTGGCAGGAACCACACTTCACAGAACTCTATAAATTTAATCATTTGATACTTGGTCAACATGTTATCTACAAAATAAATTTTATTTTGCTATCTCTTGTCTTTCTTGGTGTTGCATTTACGACGGCCAGCAGTGTACATGGGACTATAATGAATCGGAAAAAATGTAGGGTTATATATGAGGAGGGTCAAGACCCGTGCACCCTCCCCCGCTCTTGTGGGGGCCACTGACACTGGGTGGACCGCAACTCTTTGAAAAAATTAAAAGTAGCCCATACCTAACGTGACCATTTATTTATTGACTCAAAACGGGACACTGTTTTATTTAGGTTAATTTACAGGTATACAATAAAAAAGCACCTTTTTAAAGTTATTTATTCAGAAAAAGTTAGCTTAAAAGTTACGAATTAAAAAATATACCCAAAATGTTTAGTTATATTTATATTTATCAGAGGAACAAATTTACTTTAATATAGCCTGTGAAGATTTTAAGTAAGAAGGAAACTCTTGGCACGCTTTTTTTATATTCACCTTAATTATCAACATCTCCTTTAGAAATGAAATTTGTAACTGGGTTTTCTCAGATGTCCACAATTTGTTCATCATAGAAAATACTTTTTCTACTGGAGCATTTGTAGCAAAACATAAAATACATTCAACTAAAATAGAAAAGTTTTCATGCTGTAGATTGCTGGCGTGAAAGTGTTTGAATACTTCCACCCAACGAGTTTCCGTGGAAACATTTAGATTATTTCATTCGGTTACTTTTTGCGATGTAATGTAGTTAGAAATTAATGAAAATTAATCAAAAACTTCTGTATCTTTATTACAGTCAATATACTCCTTTTCAATCAATACATCCAGAAATTTTTGAACGTCTTCCCATTCGGGGATCTTTTTTAAATTTGCTCAATAAAATATCTCCATTTCTTTGGTAAGAAAGCAAGTCCACTGATCCAGATATTTACGCCTAGTTTTATAAAATTCTTTAGCCGTTCTTTTCACAAACTCATCTATATCAGTACCATTATCTTTTTATTTCACCATTAATTGACGCACCGTAAATGGGAGAGACTGATTGGTCCTTTTTTGAGTCAAATTGTCTTTTAGTTGATTGATTTCTTTTGCAGCTTCGGCTGCCGATACAGTCAAGTTTATGATGCAGACATTCAAGTTTCAATACAGGTTTCCAAACCGCGTCGCGAGGTTTTCGAAAACGGGACAATTTTGCGTCCCAGAGTTCATTTCGGGGACACCGGGACTCGTAATTATAAAAAGGGACAGTCCCGTTCAAAACGGGACGTCTGGTCACATTACCCATACCCTAGAAAAGTCTGCCCGCCCCTGTTTTAGGAGCTGACTACTTCGAAGGAGAGTAGGGTAACTTTCGTTAATATTTCATCTACGTTAATGTTACAGGATTATTCACCGAACTTTATTGTCAGAGGTTGTGCATATTCATTTCATTTTAAGAAACATAAATTAAAATTTATTGATAAACTCGGTAAGAGAATAAAACTAATAATTTTCAAATTCAGTCATACAGATCTGGTATACGTATTAGAAAATAATCAAATTAATAAAACTTTTCAGAGCAAAAAACACACTTTTATTTATGATTCAGTAACATCAATTCGCCATTTAAGATTTCTGTGAAATATTGCAAAGTACTCTTACTGAGATAGTAGGCTTCGTTATTTTTAATACAAATAAAAACTTGAAAACATATTTCTTTTAAAAGGCATTTATTTTTTTAGTTTTGTATAAAAATTTGTTTTGGGCTTATTTGTTTATTACGTTCTTATTTTCGCTTTACAAAAATTGTTTTCCTCACAACACACAAAATACTTAAAATAAATAACCAAACTTCCAAATAAAACATAAATTCTTTTGTAAACGAAGTATTCAACCATTTTTTGTTCTCTTTTTTTTCTTTCTTTTCATCCTAATTTTGTTTTCTTCTTGGTGCTAAAATCTTGTTTTCAGTTTCCTTTTTGAAATCTTCTATTGACATGGATGAGTTATTTGACGAAAAATGTTCTTTCTTTTCATAACGTGTCCTAACATGAATCATTAATTTATCGTCACCAAAATATTTCTCATGCACAGCCTAAAACTATTACGGAATCTTGATCTTGATATCTTATCGATAAAAAATGCTATTGAATTATTCTGGACTCAAGTCAAAATTTTAACATAAATATATCAAATAGAATAAAAGAATATAATTAACTACTGTGTTTACCGGAAAAGCGTCAACGTCATTCATGTCATTAATCTGTGTTATAAGTGGCACTCGGAAAGAGAATACAGAAGTTCATATTTCCGTTGAAATAAAAATAAAAACTTGAGATTCATTCTTCCGACAAACTACTATTATTTACAAGGTTGTTTATGTTTTTACTTATATATATGCAGAATCATAGGTTGTTGTTCGTCGTAAGGTTCACAGATCGCATCTTCTTCATATATTTTGAAGTAGTTGTAGCCAAAAGACATTCGGGACATGTTGATTACAAATATGAATTTATTTATGATGATTCT
>BMAO01028517.1:0-46690 GCA_019973975.1 Trichonephila clavata | reverse complement strand
ATGCCTTCGTTTGTACTTTTCCTTTGTTTAAGAGTATTTGGGCAGTTTATTTTCTTGTATTCTCTAACAAACAATACATACAAGAGAAGTACAATATTTTCTGAGGAAACACTCTTGCTTATTCTTTTTTATTTCCATTCTCGACATCCCGCAATTTTCACCAACTCCGCCATCCTTCTGTCCAGATTGGACTGAGTTTTCGGGGCTTTATAGTAAAGTAAATTTACTTTGATTACAGATTTAATCTTTGTTTAAAATGGGCTCATTAATAGTTTCTAAATAAAAATGCAACCTTAGAAAATAAAGTTTTATCAAGCAAAAATTTATTCCTGTAATTAGTGATAAAAGTGAGGATCCAAATAATCTGACTTAAATAACAACATTGTGCATGAAAATTTTAAAATTCAGTGTTTTGCTTCTCGTTAAAATAATTAGGATTACTGATTAAAGTAAAGTATAATTAATTCTACTATCTTATTAATGTATTACAGTACAGAAGACTCACAAAGAATTTTTTAAACAATTTATTATTATGATTTTTATTTAAAGACTCCTTTTTTTAAAAAAAAACAAGATCAGAAGGCGTCAAAAAGAAGTGAAAAATTTCGAAAAAGCATCTTTTTTTCACAAGATATTCACACATTACACACCAAAAGCTCTTACAAATTTTCGCTAAGCATCACAATCACAATTAAGTCGGCATATTAAAAAATGAAATACAATACATTTATCTTAAAAACCCGAATTTAATGAAAGTGATATACAACCCTCTCCCTTTTACTCACCATCCTTTTTTAAAAGAAAAAGAAGAAAAGAAAAACATGATACATATATATGTCCTCCTTTAAATGAAAAAGCACTAAAACACCCGAAGAGATGGAGAAAGAGAAAAAGAAAAAAGCTTAGCGCTCATCTTTTTCTGCTGATAGTTTTTTACGAAGCCTCTCGAAGTATAATCTTCCGAGATATTGCGACAAAGATCGTTACGTAGCGACGCCGAGTAATTCCGAAAAAGTGATAAAACTAGTAATTTTTTTTCTTCCTCCTCGCAGAGCGCTTTTTCCCTTTACGACTAACAGCGCGAATCTGCTCATAATATCGGCGGGGAGGCGTTCGGAGCGCTCGACTTTTTGGAGCTATTTTCTTACTCTTTTATGTCTTCACTGATCGTGATATTTTTCACGTGTATTGAAGGGCATACACGCGTGTTTGCTTTGGAATATTATTACTATTACGATTTTGTTCTTGCGTCGTTTTTACAGGGTGTTCTTCGAATTCATGCAAAGTTTTAAAATGAATTTTTGTTGGAATGTTGAAAGTTAGACGGGGAAAGAGGTTTTTAATCATTTTTTTCCACGAATTTAATTTATATATATATGTTACCGTTAAAGTGTATAATTCAGTTATCTCATAGAATAACCAGATATTTCATGAAATAACTAGACAAGTCAGCCAGTGGCGCACACAAGAAGGGGGGGGGGTTCTAATCCGACCCCCCCCAAAGTTTTTGAATTTTTTTCGATTGATGATATTATGTAAAATTTAATTTACTTGTAATTAACTATTTATTTTAATGATTAATGCTAATTATTAATTCGATATTTGTTTTTTACTGTTTTTGTTAACAAAATCAGAAGTATCAATTGGCGTTGTCTTGAGGTATAATATGAGATTGGGGAACTTTCGTCCCTGGACCCCCCCCCCCCTAAAAATTTTTCGTGTGTGCTACTTAAGTCAACTAAAGCATATAATAGATGAAAAATATCATACTTTTCCTAGTTATTCTATGAAATATCTAGGTATTCCATGAAATAACTAAGGATAGGCATTTAAACTGAAAAATAAACAATTTCAAAGATATTTTATAAATTAATTCATCATAAATCGCTAAAATCTCTCGAAAAACACATTTTATCTCTCTTGCAGATGAATAATTGTTAAATAATAAGGGAAAGCAGATAATATAATTTATTACTGCTCATATTGCTAACATTAGTTAAACAAAAAGGGGGAAAGAATATGCTACAAAAATAGATTACATTTAAATATTATCAACAAAAATACATGCTGGGAAGAAAAATTATTGCTTCATAAAAACATTGTGTAAACTTTTTAAAACAAAAAGGCAAGAGAATATTAACTTAAATTTCATGAGATACCTTTACTTTACATTTCATTATTTATTAGAGCAAGGATAGCTGTGATGACACTTTGGATTTCACTACTTAATATTTTTGAAACAAGCATATTTTTTACTATAAAACATTTTTTTTACATGAGCACTTTTTAAATTCTTGTCCAGTACCGCAACTTTGAGCTGTTGCAACAGATCGAAGCGTTGTGTCAATATTTGGAACTTCTTCAATGGAAATTAATTCTCGCTGACATATACTGAACTAATATCTAGAGTACAATTGTTTTATTCAGCCATCTTTACTTCCTAATCGGAAAAATCCTTCCTAGAACCGATTCAAAGAACTTTCGAGTGCCATATTTCATACTTTAACGATCAAGTAATCATTATTCAATTGAATACCTAGTTAAATCGTAGAGTTTAATAATTTTTTATACTTTAACTGATGTCGATTTATTTCATGAAATTCCTAGTTATTCTATGAAATTACACACCACTGTATGTTAAACCTTAATTGTAACATATATATTTTTACAGAAGAAAAGGTTAACTCTCTGACTCATTCATCACGAGTCTTTTAGGCCTAAGACTTGAAATTTGGCAGGCGAGTTTCTTTTGCTGAGCAGTGGTCCGCTAAGAACCGGTCTTGTGAAAATCAAATCTCAAGGTGAGTTATGGGGGCTTTAAACAAAAAATTTCAGTTTTTGAACAATTAAAGCTCAGACTTAAATTTTAGTATGTTTATTTCATTGAGTAGAGACCCGTTAAGAACAGGCTTTGTGGAAATGTACTCCCAAGGTAGAGAGTGGGGATGCATTGGCGTTATAGATTAAATATTTACTTTTTAAAACTATTAGACCTACAGACTTCACTTTTACAATCATGTTTCTTTTGTTGATCAGACATCCGCTAGGAACGGGTTTCGCAGAAATTAGCTCATGAAGGGGAAATTACGGCAACGTTATAAATGAAAAAATTCGGTTTCTGAACTATTAAGCTTCCATACTTGAAATTTAATAAGCATGTTTATTTAATTGAGAAGAGCTTTTATATATATATATATTTCTTTGCATATTCGATCAAATAATACCATAAATACGAAAGTTAAAAAAATGTATATCAAGCAAATGGGATCTCGCACTTTTTTAATATACTGCAGTATTTTTGAAGAAAGACCGAGGAAAATTTAATAAATTGTTTAATTCTATTTAAAATATAAAAATTTTTTAAAAAAATTTCTAATGTCTTGGGCTTAATTTAAACAAACACAATGCTTTCCGTTACTTTATGTCTTTGAATTAGAGAAATAAAGAAGACGGAAAGGAAATATGTCAGAATTATGAAATGAAATTTTTTTGTATTCCATATAAAAAGCACATTTCCTGCTTGATAAAAATGGAAGGCTTTTTACTGTATTTGAGTGAGTGAATATTAACGTCGCACTGTTCAGCTACATGAGGACTTTTGGCGAAGGACCTCATAATTCTAAGCCGTGGTCAAGTGAGGAGGATGACATCTGAGTTGGTACCCCCTCTCTCTTAACTTCCACACCACACTAACGCTATGCCGTTTGAGCCTCGGCATATTTAATGTACATCGGCCTCCTCTGCACGGTGGGTCTTAAGCGGTACTGGGCTCGAACGCATGTCACCCCGGCTATGAGTCCATTACCTTGACCACTAGAACACCACGGCCACTGCGTGTGTTAGAATTTGAAAGTAAAAGATGAGGAGTTATTTTCATTCTGATTTGCAAATGAAAATTTAATAAAAAAGATTACTTTGAAGAATTTTAAAATTCAGTCGTTATATATCGGAAATAAATCAAACTGAAGCTATATTCAGTTTTGAAAGAAAAAAAAAAGAAAAGAAGTTATGTATGTTAGTTTATGTAAACTAAATGAAAATATTTTTCTGTGAAATTTTAAAAATAAACTACTGCTATAAATATTGCTTTTAAATCTAGGGTTCTTATTATTCAATATGATTATTATTTATTTACTATTTATCTTTGAGGTCTATGAAGTCTTCGAAAGAGATAAATACAATAAATAAAGATACGAGATAAATACGATTATTCAGACAATGATGAAATGACCAAAGAAATTACTGCTTTAATTCCTTAGAGCATAAGAGATGTAAAACTTTGAAGCATAAAGCATTAGTAAACAGCATTTTAATCAAAGGTGCTAGTTCCCTAAAAAAAGATATGAAACATTTTCAAAGGGGAAGTAAAGAAAGCGAGGAGCAGACCTTTCAAAAAGAACAAAATTGTCTCCCTTTTTTTTACTTTTTCCTAACTGAAATATTTTTGTTCCCTAGTTATCTTTTTTCTCAACTTTGTTCTTTGTTTGTTTGTTTTTTTGCGAGAATTAAAAGAAAACAAGTTAGATCAAACTTTTCAGAAGCTTTTTTTTTTTTTTTTTTACTGAAAAAATTATTCTGACTACAAAAAGAAGTACTGAAAACTGCCACCTAAAGGGCCAAGGATCATGAAGCTGCATATGAATGGAAAGTGAGTTACTTACACAAAGACATGAAATAAAAATGATTTTGGAATAATTACGCATCTTGCCGGGGGAAAAAAACCTTCGTAGAACCGTTCCTTTTTACTTTTATCAGATATTATGGATAATTTGAATAATTTTTTTAAAAAAAATAAACAACTGAAGGTCTTATACATTTAATTTAAAATATTGCGGTTAAGTTCAGCAAAATTTTAAAATTTCTAAATTTAACAATGCTTTTTTTACATCTTTTAATTAAATAATGTTAGAAAAAACATAATTTACATCTTGCAGTAGAAGGAAATACGATTATTTTAAACGTAAGTTGTTATAATTACAATAATTGTAACAATTATAATTTAATTGTTACAATTGTAATTTAATTGTAAATTGTAAATTATAATAATCCATCTGTTATAGTGATGGATAAACAATGACCCGTGGATCGAATGCGACTCGCCAGGAGTTTCATCGTTGCACCAGTGGTCGGCAATCTTTTAGTTATGGCATGCCAAGCCAATCTACCAATATGATTCAGTGTACCTCACAGTAGGACATTTTTGAAACAATCCCGCAATAACAAATGCAGAGTTAGCGAATAGAGGTCAAAAACGTACGTAGGTTTATAGTTTTATTATATATTCGTCTTGCATCACTTAAAGATACTTCTCAACATAAAAATAAACAGCATAAAATATAACTATTTCTTCAGCAACAACAACAACAAAAGAATTAAAAAATATCTTATGTATTTTTAAACATATCTATTACAATAAGAAATAGACAAAATGAAATGTAAGTATCATTATAGTTAAATGAAAATTTTCGTGCGAACCTAGTGCTTTCACCTCTCTTTTTTCATATCACAAAATCAGGGGTATAATGTGTGACATTCGATTTGACATGATTCTGACATTCTTTGTTAAACAATTCTTTTGCGGTCTCGGAATATTTTTCATATGAGAAAAAAATTGTTACCATAGATATGTAGAGCCAAAAGCGGAAAGCAGAGAACATTTAATTTTCTCTTCAAACAATTAAATCTCTCCAGCAATAGTATTCAATAATTTACAAAATAGCTGTAAATTTATCTATAAAAAAACCTTTCAGATTTTTTCGTTTTCCTGTAAATGTCCTTAATTCTGTAGATGTTTGTCAAATAAGGTTTATTGCAATTTTATCGACTTCCATCCACTCAAAAATTGACAAATTTGTTGAGTAGTGCAGAGTACCACTGAGAAGTATACCGCGAGCCCCATGTTGCCGACCCCTGTGTTATATGAAGATTTTAAGAAAAAATGGAAATTTTGATTTCTTTGTTTTAAAAATTTCATTTAAGTCCTTGTTCCAATTTTAGCTCACACCAACATTTTCACAGAAATGTGATTACCTTTTAAGATATTTCTCCTATTATTATTTTTTTTTTGATGTATTCATTGATGTTAATTTTCATGTTCTAAGGAATCTGTAAAGAAACCGAAATAAGACCCCAATTTCTACCTCGAAACCTCCAAACTGCTTTTTCTCAATTTGGCTATTTTCTTAATATGTTTTGCAGAGAAACGACTTTGATGTTACATTAAACGGTTAATATTCTACATTACATTGATCTATTTTTCAACATGAAATTTTTGTGAAATATTAAACTCATCAAAGCTGAAACCATGCTATATAAAAAAACATCTATTAATTTTTTCTTCGTTATCGAGCAAAGCCGATATGCACACTTCAATACAACATATTTCAATTTAAAAGCATATTAAAACTACAAGAGCATTTCTAAATGAATCCGTACTATTTATTATTGCAACTTCTAAGATTTATAGTTTAATCATAGAACAAATTTTCAATCAAAGAATTTAACTGTGGTACAGTGCCGAATATTTAAGCAAGAGATAAAGATAAAAAAGATTTATTATACAAAGAATGAATTTGAACTACATTGAATTTTCAACGACATGATTTGATTTCAGGATCTTGAAAAGCAAATTTGATTTGTGAGACTCAAATTTTAAAAAAAAAAAAATTGACAAGAGTATTTTAGCAAAAATAATTTTTTTAAAAGCTTTTGTCAAATAGAGGAAGACTCAAACCTGATAGTTTTTTGCCATGTAGTAGCACCTTTTTTTTTAGGTAGGGAAGACCAAGTTGAAAGGCTAGAGGAAGAATGATTTTTTTGAAATGCAGTCTACTAAGCGGTACCAACTTCCGCATACTACTGATTATCAGTACTGATTACGACTAAAACTGATTACTCGTGGCACAATGAAGCGAAAAGCTAAATAAATAATTGCTTCCATTTCGTTAATTCCTGCATTTTATCTGATGTGTTGTAATTTTCAAGACCTTCAACGTCAGATCTCGAGAACTAACGGGTAAGAAAGTTGGTTATTCTTAGCTAATATTATTATTTTGACTATCTCAAACAATATGATTTTCACAGTCACAATTTATTTTTTTTTCTTTTAGTTTTATGATAAAAATCGAGGACTTGTAAGAGCTATCGAGCCAAATTGGTTCAGGCAAGTTTATGATGATGTTCTCAGTTGCTTTCTCCTGCTTTGTTTTTTTTAAAACATCTTTTTTTTTTTTTAAATTTACATGTTTGCACATTGCATTTGAGGGAATGATTTTAAAAATCTACCACGGGCAAGGTCGTGACAATTTCATGGTTACTGATCTAAGTCAAGCTATTCTCCTAATTTTGGAAAAAGTCTCCTAATTTTGAGAACTAAGAATTGGAGAACACTAGCAGGAACACTAGGAGAACACTGGACTGGAAAAGGCTTCCTGAGAAGGTCAAGGCCCATCCTGGGCTGTCAAGCCACTGAGGAAGGATAGAAATAAATAATAATAATAATAATGAAACCCTGATTTTTGATTTAAAATTACCAACATTTATCACATACACTTATAGGATAAATACATGGCAATAATTAATTAATTGTATGTTTTCTTACATTTTCTACTAATGAAAGTGTATTCAGTTTTTGTAAGAATTGTGCCTAGTAATATAAGTAGAGAAAAAAAATTACCTAAAAAAATAACTAAAAATAATCATACATTTACGTGGCTGCACTGGCTGAGTGGTCATAATTGTAAACTTATAACCAGAGATGTCGATTCATTGATTCAGGTCCTCGTGCTATACAGAGAACCTGCGATGTAGATCAGTGGTCTTTAAACTGTGTTTCAAGGAACCCACCTCTACCTAGGTTCCACAAGGCATATCTAGGGGTTCCACGAGCCACAATAAAAAAATAGAAAAGACACTTATGAATATGCATTCAAAATTATTATTTCTATGAAGTTTGTATAATTACAAGTTTCTAAAACCCAACTTGTTCATTAAAGCTAGAAATTTTATTTATATATAATAAACTTCATTTTTTAAACACTTTTTAAACATTTGTTATAATATAATAAAAGAATATTAAAATGTTTTATCTTTATATATATATGCTTCCTACACTAGATTTTGAATATTTGTTGTTTACTAGATTGGATTCCGCGATATAATTTTATACTCGTAAGCTAACACAATGTCTTGTATAACTAAATAATTTTCTAATAGAAAATGCACCATTTTGCAATTGTGGGAAAAACATCTATTATGAAGGAGAGGAAATAACTTATCAACAGATTCGATGTTAAAATTTAAATTTAATCAAGAACAGCTCCTAAATTTTCTATTGCAAATTCATAAAAGTTCACAGTATTTAATGCCATTCAGAATATTGTGTGACGTAGTCATAATGGAGAAATCGCCTCTATTCATAAAGGAATCCACAGCTGGGGAACACGTGGCTTTGGCGTCATTGTGTTTTGCTGGACAGCGGGACCATCGGCGACGGTGTGACTGGCAAACACTATGGGCTGGGCATCACTGCATTATTTTCCATTCATAGGCAGTGATTGTCCGTCTTGAAAGGCTGGCGCCTCCGCAGAAGGCGGCGAGATGTTTGAAGTGCCAGATGTCAGCCAAGCCCTTGTCGCCGGGGGCCTTTGAGAGGAACCGGGACTTTTGTTATCTCTGCACGAATAGATAATAACATGCAAGGCCGTGGTGCCGGGTGCAAAACCTTGAGGCCGGCCAATGGGGGTTGATGAGGGGCGGGGAGTGGACCCGCCCCTTGAGTTTAAAAGAGTGGACTTGAGAAGAGAAGAGGACTCCGGATAGAGAGAGACTCCCACGAGAGATTCCAGAAAGAGAATCCTGCTGACGAAGGAAGGAGTGCGAAGGCTCCCAACAAACTCCGACGATCGACCTGCGAGACGTAATCGACGGATATAGGAAGCAAGCGCGAGGCGTGAGCCTTCGGATCTAATCACAACGATAGTTTCCCGAGACAGAACCCGATGGACTAACGAGAGTGACTCCTGAGGCGGTATCCAACGGGCGATTAAAGAAGCGAGGAGTGGACACCAACGCAATAGACTGTATAAATTAGAACTAGCACCAACACTAAATAGAACTGGCCAAATGGATCTAACACTTGTAACCGAATTCTTTTTCTCTTCATAGTCATCTTTTAATAGTAAAAAGTAAATAAATCAATTTTAGATCAACACAATAAAAGTTTTTTGTTTATGATCAGCGTGGCGTCACAATACGCTACCAAGTTCCACGACGTCACAATTGTGTTTAAGTGAAATATCTTTCTCAAACCAAACTGTGTACTGTTCATGCCTACAACAACAAAGTATAAAAACAAATTAAACGCATAATATGAAATGCGACTGCAGATAATCTCAATAGACATAGACTTCTATAGTTTATGTGAAAAAGAAGCAAGCACATATCCCAGTTACTAAATACAATGCACGGGTAGGTGACACTTGGATTACAAATTAATATTATTTATGAGTAAATTATATTAAAAATTAGATTACATTTTTAAAATAATAAATGCAATACTTCTTTTACAATTGCCTTTACATAAAGTACCTAACATGTGTGTTCATCTAATTTAAATGTTATTTTGAGAAATATTCTTCTAAGTATGTGTGTGGAATGGGGTTCTACGAAAACACTTTCTAGTTCTAGGGGTTCTATGAAAACATCTTCAAGTTCTAGAGAGCAGAGGTTCCCAAACTTTTTTGTCTCATAGACCTCTTGCCATGCTTTTCAGTTTTGGGTAGACCCCTACTTATCTAACAATGATATTTCGCAAATTTATCAACTTAAATGTCTTTTGGACAGCTGGTACAGAGTTATACTTACTTTAAAATATTTTAATTTCTAACTGTAATGAAGTATAGTGTTTAAAACCTAAGACACACATGTTAATTACTTAAATTAAAATTTAATCACTGCTTAAAGTAAGTGTTACATAAAGTAGCTGAGCAACAAACAAATGCTTTTAATGGGAGAGATGAATCTGGTGCTTCATTCATTCCAGTGCTTCTAAAATTGCTGATATCCGTTTCTAAATTTTACTTTAAGATCTCCTTAGAGCCTATTCCGATCAGTTCCTCTTGTAATAAGATATCTGTTTTTTCTTTCAATATGACCATATTAAGTAATTACCTACTGTGGTATTACCATCATATATATATATATACGGTCAAAGCATTCTCAAACTTAGTTTCAAAATCTGAATAAAAGGGCATTTAAATGTTGAACGTAGGTTAAAATGTCCTTTTCCTGGCAGATTGCGTGTGACAAATCGAGAAACTAAGAAAATTTTTGACGTCCAATATTATACTCCTTAGCAAGGCAAAAAATGGATGGAAGAAATTATGACAAGAAATGCCGAAATGATGGTCCTTGTAACTCAAATTAACTTCATTAAATTTAGTAAATAAATCTGTTACACAGGTAAATCTGGTTTCCACTAGCTTAAATTTTCTTTTAAAATTAAAATCATGATCTGATATAATGAGAGTCACTATTGTAGACCCCCATTTACACCAAATGAACCCCCAGATTATTTTTTCACTGACGTGGACCCCCTGCATGTTGCCATCGGCCCCTGGGGGTTTATATAGACCACTTTGGGAATCACTGTTCTAGAGGTTCCATGAGTTGAAAAAAGTTTGAAGACCACTGGTGTGGATGATTGATGTACTTTAAATCTGCCAAAGCTGTAAATCCAGAAACTGGCGTGGTGTGAGGCTCTTTTGGACGAATCTTATAACACTGAATATCTGTCAGAATTACTGCAGAGAGTTCTTAAATCTAATGGTCTGAGTTCGTAAATCCTCATTGAGAATCTTCATTTCGATTTTCTTTAATATACAGGGAGCTCCTACTGATCCATGATGGCAGTAATTGTGAAGTGAAAGTTGTTCATGGCTAACGATTTAGAAGACCTGTTGCGCTATATTTATTCGAAACGATGAAGGCTTCCCCTGAAATGTAACTAGGCTTCCAGGCCTTCTCGTGCTATATTATGGATATTAGGAGTTGCCAAATCATCTTCGTCGCTTGCTCAGACTTCAAAATTATAAGGTTTGCTATCCATAACCCTCGTGTTGCTTATAACAAAAGCAAACCCTTATTTGAAGGAGTTAGAGTATAGTCAAATGTGTAATGCCAGGAAATGAAATCCAGGTTGAAACTGAATTTTAACTAATGCTGGAATCTAAATCTATACCTTTAAAGCATTTCCATAAACACCAGCAACTGACGAGGCAGCATAAATATATGATTCCTATTAATTCTTATAACTTCCCCGTCTTTAGAAATTAAATCTGAGAAACTAAGATATATTAGATTTCGCTTCTATTCTATGCATATTTACATTCTCTCATCTGAAAATATAGAATCAATAAAAAATCAAATCCTAATAATATTTGTGTTTTTTTTAAATGCTATGAATAAAAATAACTTTGTAAATTATAATGTTTTTGATATGCACTGATATTGAGTATTTTTCTTTTCCATACATGTATTAAGATTTTCTTTCTTTTTTTTAGGAATCTTTTAAATGCTGCAAGAGGAACTGAAGACTTCAGTATTTCGGAGGAAGACAATGTAATGCTCAGCTAACATGTAGGGCTTCGTTTCACGTCCAGGGATTATATCCTGTGAACAGATTTCTGTACTTGGATATAATCGATGTAGTTCACACCGGACAAGAGCTTTATTTATTGTGATCTTGTAGGCTTGTAACGTAGCCAAGGGTCCAGTGATCTCTAATAAATAACTATCTGCAATGTATGATCCTGTATAAGTGAATCCAGGTTAACTTGAAAACTCTTAGGTAAATAGACCTTCTTGAGAAAACATTAAACTATGCGATTCAGATATGGATGAGAAAAGTTGAAAGATTTATATCAATGTTAGAAAAGTAGTTTTTTAAACATTAATTATTGTATATTTTTGTGGGGATACATTCTAAGAAATAAGAAAAATATATTTCTTGAAATATATCTTTTATAAGCAAAATTACATTTCTTTAAATCTTTTTTTTAAAAAATATTAATTGTATAAATAGTAAATGAAACTTACCCTTAAAAAAAATGGGGTATTCAGTTTTTTTCCTATTAAAAAGGAATGCGATACTCGATGGAAGAAGTTTTGTAACTATGAGGATTTCCAAGATTATGAAAATTTCCATTTATTTTATTTCAAAGTGCTGGAATTTAAACAATATTAATTTAGTATTTTCTGTTTCTATTAGTAATTACACAAATGAAAATTATTTATCTTCATTTACATTAGTGAATCCCATTTTGCTTATTTTAAGTACTGATGTGGTGGAATTTTACTCTTCTACCAAATGAATCGATAAAATTATTAATCTAAAAATCAGTATTCTAATATCTTTTACTTCACATAGAATTAGAGAAAAGGTCGAATGGGATTGATGGCTTTATCCTTAATTTTATTTTTATTTTTAAATTTAGTAATTATAGATATGTCTCCTCCTTGAATACATATTTATACCAACACAATACATTTTATACAATAAATGATTTAACCGATATATTCTTTATAGAGCTATTTGCCTTTTTTAAATCATAGAGTAGTTTATAAAATATTACATTTAAATCAGAAATGTTTTTACAAAACCTAAATACTAATTTGATTCCGCTTTGAGTTCTATAAAAATGAATTAATTCAAAAACTTCGTAATTAAAAAATCTCTTGTGTCAAGACTGACACTGTCGAAAAAGGTTATTAGTTGTATTTAAATTCTATCGAAAATTAGACAAATTTGTTCAACTTGGAATGTGTTGAGAAAAAAAAAATATTACGATCATATTGTTCTGATACAGAGAAAAATATAAGACAAGTAAATAAAAATGTGTGGTGTGTATTAAGAAACCTTTCATCAAATTTTTATTCTAAAAACTGCCCTGATGAGAAAAAAATCCCAATTCCAAGAAATACTTGGGTTAGATAAACGAAATTTAGTAGGCGTGTTGACATCTGAAAGAGGACATCGATTCAAATTTCGCGCTTAAGTGTAGCGCTACTCAGAACTTCCAAATCAAGGTCGCTTTAAATGTGTGTTGTAAAGTTTGTGACGGGGCTATTCGCGAGATACTCTTACTAATCTTCTTGGGGAAACCTTGGGGCTAGCATTTATATTAATTCACAGCCTTTCAAGAAAAACTCGAGATAGATATATGTTAATTAGTTCAACTATATAAAGTCTAGGTTTTGTAGATGTAAGGCGGAGAAGGAGCCGTGAAGCTGTCAAGTAGGGGTGAACACTGGAGAATTTACTTCACAAACTTAGCGCGCGTTTAAAAGGTAATTTCTGAGATTAAATTATTAGATTGAAGATTTAAGATAGTAGAATCAGATTCGCCAGAGGTTCATTAGTGTTTGTTCTCCTTATCTATTTCTGGTAGTCGGGTTTACTTAGGATTGAATATTAGGAAAAATCGACGCTTTAAATATCACTCCTAGGTTTCTTCTTATAATTTAACTTGTGATTGTTTAAGTGATTGTTCAAAGTTGAATAAATCTTATTGTTATTATGGCGTTTGTTGGTGATGCTTTATTCCCCCCCCCACCCCTAGAGACGCGCAGGACAGAGGGAGAGGGGTCCCAGTTAGAACCCCTCCCCCACAAGTTCCTGAGCGTTATTTGTGTGTGAAATTTGACGTATTGAATTGATGTTAGCAAAGAATGCCTTTCAGAAGACTAAGAAGTCGTTATCAACAGCTCACTGAGTTTGAACGAGGTCGAAATGTAGGACTACGAGAAGGTGGTTTTTCTTTCCACGATATTGGAGAAAGACTTGGCCGAAATATATCCAGTGTGCATGATTGTTGAGAACAGTGGTCAACGGAAGGTACTGCTTTAAGAGAACCGGGTTCCTGGCGGTCACGTGGCCCTACTGAGAAGGAAAACCACCGTATTCGGGGTACGGCATCGTATAGCGTCTGCGGCAGAAGTTCAAGCTTTGGTTGGTAAAACAGCGACACAACGAACTGTTAGAAATCAGTTACTTCAAGCGAAGCTTCGAGCCAGGAGCTCTGTAACGTGTATTCTCTTGATTCCAAAAAACCATTACCGTTTGTGACGCCTGTGGAGTCAGAGCACATTGGAGAACGGAGTGAAGATCTGTTGTATTTTCTGGTGAAAGCAGGTTTTTCCCTGGTGTTGGTTATGGTCGTGTGTTGGTCAGATGGAGACCAAGGAAACATCTGCAACCAAACTGCCTACGGCCTTTACACACTGGAACTACATCTAGAGTTATGGTCTGGGGGCAATTTCCTTTGAGAACAGAAGCAATCTCGAGGTTATCCCAAACACATTGACAAAAAATTTGTACGTCAGTCTGGTACTTCTACATATAGTACTGAAATTCATGAACAGCATTCAAGGGGGAGTTTTCCAACAGGATAAAGCTCGTCCTAATACCTCTGTTGTAACCCAACGTTCTCTACGGAATGTTGACATGTTACCTTGGCTTGCGAGATCACCGGATCTGTCTATAATTGAGTACGATGGCGGATTTCTTGGATGACAACTCCAGCATCATCCACAGTCAGCACTGAACGTCCCAGTATAGACTCAAGAAGTACAACGCGCATGAAACTCCATACCATAAAGTTTGATTCGGCAGCTGTATGACACAATACATGCAGGTTTGCATTCAAAATTCTGGAGGTTACACAGGCTATTAATGTAACGTCATTTCAAATTTACATTCATCTTTTTGAGCTTATATCGACCTGTGATCTTGAAAATTCAGCCAATTAAACATGTTAACTAGGTAATTGCATTGTCCAAATTTCATTACTCTCTATAATAATTTTTTTTCTTGGCATTGGGATTTTTTCCCGTCGGTGTATTATAATATTAAAAGAGAGGAACCATTTTAAATAAAGCATGTCATATCAAAATAGTTTCATCAACTCCTAACAATCTGAATTTTAACAACACCTCCGATCATTGTTGAAACCTGGTAGTGGAAACAACTTTTTACTGTGGAAAAATAAATTCAAATATCGCACAAACCTTCTATTAAATTCGTTTCTTAAGAAGCATGTTACCCATCGGAAAGCAGTGCAATTGCAACAATGGGCAACCTCGAGTCTATTCTCTCTGATTCGGGTTTTGTTATAGCCAAATTGGCATCTTAAGCTAGTACAACTCCACTCCGAACATGACTCCAAATAGTATATAAATAATCAGGGATACCAAGAATAGAAGATGGCAGAACAGCAAAGCCACTTCGATTAGTTCCTGAATTATAGTCGTGTAGCTACTTAGAGAGTTAGCAGATCTAGGAGGGCTTCTCTTTGGAGAGTTTTAGAGGTTGCATTTCATTTCAGATAAGTGGACATTTATTCTTATCCTTTAGCTTGTCTTGTACGCATATCGCGTACTCTCAGTCTTACGTTTAAATTCATAGAATAAAATTATTGTGAATACCTGTTTGAAATCATTTCGTATCTGATTTAATGGCCTTTCAATCAATCCATGCTGCGTTCGGATCTCCCCTGAAATTTTAACGATCAGCAAGATCTCCACCTCAGCCAGCATAAAGAGGTATTGCCACGGCACAATTTCACATTAAACTGCGTTAAAAAAGTTTTAAAAATATAATTATGAAAAAAAAAAACATTATTTTTTGTTTGAAATGTTAGAGAATATTTTTAACAGCACACAGAAATGATTATTTTGTTAACTTTACTGAATCACAGTATTTCCTTTACCTCCATTTTACATAATTTCTAAAACTAGTTCTAATGTAAATAAATACTATTATACATTATTTTCTTTTATCTCTATTCCTGACCATTTCAAATAACCTCTTAAACTGTTCTAATGCAAAATTAATTGATTCGTTTTATCAGTTTTGTAGTTGCCGCTTGTTTGAAAAATATTAAGAATTTCGACCAAAACTGTTTCAGATAGCAAAAATCCTGTCTCACAAGTAGGAAAAATGCATAAATATTTTAATCACATTTTGAGATCTACCTAATTTTTCAAAATTGCACAACGCAAATTTTTGCAGTTTTAACTGCTAAAGACCTTTCTAAGTAATATATATATATATATACAGTGGTGGTGTTATGTTTTTTAAGTTTGTATACTTATAGAAAATGTTACGTTGCACATAATGCAAAGTATTTTACAGCATTTTAAAGATAATTTAATACTGACTTCAATACAAAAAGCAAAACTCAAATACTTTCAAAGTAAAAAAAGTTATGCTGCAATAACTAACTGTATACATTAGATACTGATGATAGCAGTGGGGGTTATTAGTGCTTAGTGGGGTAGCTTTTATTTTTAATGCAGTTTCACATCGATATTTCATTGAGCTGAAAACAGTTTTAAGCTCTTCCTTCGTAATTACATGATGTCAGGAAACAATTATATCCTCAATTAGTTCCTTTTTCTTTCATGGATACCTCATTCGGTCAAGAGTTTTCAAACGGTGCTCTAAGTTTTCGATAGGATTGAGGTCGAGATTGTTTCCTGGCCAGGACAACAACTCAATGACTTTAGAGCAATACCAGTCTTTACATTACTTTGCTGGGGGAGGGGGGGGGTAAGGAGGAGAAATTTGCTGAAAAATAAATGAAGCATTGTTGGTAAATAGATCCTTGATGGAAGGCAGAAGTTTGAGTTCTAGAATAGAGCCAATGTATTTTCTGACATTCAGTATCCCATCGATGATATGAAGGAGACCAATAACATCTATTGATATGCATTGCCAAATCATAAAACTATGTGGGTACTTCACAGTTGCCTGGATTAAGTCAGGATGTAGCATTTCTCCTTTTCTACGTATTACATATTTTCGGCTATCACTACCGAATAACGATATCTTAGCTTCATTCCTCCAAGTAACTTATGACCACTAATAATTTGTACAGTTAATGTGTTCCTTTGCCACTGTAGCTATTTTAGCATTTCTGTAAATTGAGATAAGGCTTTTTTCGTAGAACTCTTCCTCTCAGTCTAACATCTGCTAATCTTCTGATTGTTTTTGAACTGACAGAAACACCAGCTTCATTCAGATAACTCTTGGGGACTATTAATAGCATTCTTTTATCTCGTAAAGGCATTTTATTTTTAATCTTCTGTTATCAAAAAATGTGGCGCCCCTTTTTCGGCGTATTTCTTCTTTGTTTTTTATTAAATTTTTCTCCTGACATCTTAAGCAAAACTTTTAGTCTCCAGATGAAGTTACTGAAACACCCACCTATCTTTAACATAGAAAATGCCTCTTTCTCGTCCCACATCTCTTCCAAGATGTTCAATCTACTCTTTTACTTGATGTCTTTGCTTCTTGACTAAATATCATTGTTGTCCTGGCCTCAATCCTATCGAAAACTTGTGGCACGGTTTGAAAACTCTTGTCTGAATGAAGTAACCAGGAAATAAATAGGAACTAATTGAGGATATAATTGTTTCTGGCATTATGTAATAACGAAGGAAGAGCTTAAAACTATTTTCAGCTCAATGAAACATCGGTGTGAAGATGTAATAAAAAAATAAAGGCTACCCCTCCCCCCACATATATATATATATATATATGAATATTTTGCAACCAGACAAGAACTTATTTTAATATATAGGTATTTTTTTCAACCTGAAAATGTGTTTCAAATTAGACTTATAGTTATTGACAGTTATCCAAAGATAGCTTAAAATTTTTTCGAGTAATATATTTGAAAATAACTTCGTATAAACAACAGGGGGGGGGGATATTAGTTTTAATGGCACCGTGTTTATGATTCGGAATTTTTATCTCTCCTTTCAAGAAGAGTAATAAAATGAAGTATTTACTACTAAACAATCCTACTGACTCAACTTTATTCGACGCAAATTCAATTAACTGGCGTAAAACACATAAATCACGTCTTAAATGCAAAACCATTTTTTTCTCTTTTTTTTCCGTTCCCAAACTGTCAATTTCAGGTTGATTACTCTCTTTATAAAAAAATGAAAGAAAATAAATTGAAATATCAAAGCCTGTATATAGAGCCATTACAATCACTCTATGCACAACGAACATTTTATTTATTAAAGAGAGAGGGAGAGAGAAAGGAGGGAGGAACGCTGCAGGAAAGACGAGAGAAAGGGAAAAGACTTGTCATTCCCACAAGACCCGCGCGTTACCTTTCATTTTACGTGCCGAAAATGATTTTCCCGTTCTTTTTCTATCGACGAAATAAAATGATAAACAGCAGCCCTCCCACCCTCTATTGATGAGGTCTTATTTTATTTTTCTATTGTGAGCAATTCCAACCCAAGAGGCACCGAGCGATGGTGATTCAGCATATTGCTACGTATCCATCCCTTCAGCGAAAATAGAACAAAGGAATCACCCCCGCCAACCCCTGGGGGGGGGAGAGGAACTTCAGGAAGATGGAAAGATAATCCGCTCTCATCTGCCTTTTCTCCATCGGGTGTTCCCCTCCTTCCCCTCTAGCTATGCTCTGCATCCTCCGTGAAATTCTAGGTAAGCTTGTTCTAGCATAATTATTGTGAAAAGCAGAGGATAGAGGGGAGAGGAAATGATCGGCTGTTAAATTTTGGGGCTTCCGCGACCCCTGATTGGCTGTGAGGTGACAACAGCAACGTCTCCCATTGGCGGCTAGGATGCCTGGATTGACAGCTGAGGGGAGGAAGTGGGATAATAGGTGGAGGGGTTGGGGAGAGAATTGAATGATTCATTGCTTGATCAGCGGATGAGCATGTAGGGGGTGTTCAGTTCACCTAACATTCGAAAAGGGGTGGGAAAACATGAAATATGCAACGATCCAAACACTAGGGTTTTATATGTATATCGGTGCTCCTATTCAAATTTGCAAATTGAAATGCTGTTTGAGATCTTATGAAAGAAAGAAGCGAGGGGTGAATTTGAAGCTTGAAAAGTAGAGGGTTTCTCCCCTTTTTTTAATCTCAAAAAGTGCTATTGAGGTATCAAAAATGATAGGAAGAGCGCAAGGTACACTTATCTTGATAAAACGTGACGGACACTGGATGTGCTGATGCAGGAAAATCTTGCAGTTTTGGAAGAGATCGATACTTCAGCGGTGCGATGAATATGGGGGTTGCCACATCAAAAGGTTTAAAATTTGCAGAGAAAATAAAAATTCTAGTTGTCTTTTAAAAATATGTCTTTGAAGTAAATTTTAATCTAGGAACTTTAGATAAGATATAAAGGAATATATATATTTTTTTGTTTTAAATTTGGTTAAGTAACAGAAACATATAGCTTTTCATAGAAATGTTATAAAAAAACTTTTTAATCCCTTAAGAGGTCAACTTTTTAGCTCAAAATGATCACAAAAAAAAGGCACATTTTTATTGTATATAACTAAGCACAGTACTTAAGGCTGTTTTCGCCATATGCACAAGAACGTGAACTTAATACAGAGCACATTTTCAAACAGAAAAAATGCCTAAATTTTTATAAAAAATTTGTGACATTGTAACTCATGCAGTTGCTTATAATATGGTGTTTTTAAAATTTTAAAATATTTCATTAATAATTAGTCCTTCCTTTTATCATCTAATGGATAGCTCATTTATTATTACGGTATTGAAGAAAAAAAATTGAGAAACACATTTTATAAAAGAAAATATGTGTCAACTCGAATAAGAATGAGTAGTATGATAAAATAAGGGATTCTGTACAGGATAGTGAAGCCAGAATATAATATTAATGTTTGAGTACTTTTATATCTGAAAAAATATTTCGAATTTGGGTTCTTAACATTAGCCGAAAAAAGCCTTAACAGAATGCGGATGGAAGAGCTTTATTTTACTTTATCAATTTTAAAGTTTTCACGCTATTTTTCAATTTATGATTGTGAACACAAAAACCTCTAAATGTTTGCTTTTTATAAGTACACTCTGCATGCTATGAAGAATGTTTCATATATTTAAAAGAATTTCTCTTATATTTACAAAAATTTCTCATTCGTATTTCTTTTTCAAAAGAACGAGGAGGAACGTATGACACAATTTCAAGCATGATGTGCATTTCGATGGGGACGGAGAAAAAATTGGCTTTTTTGTATTACCTTCCCATTTTCATTTCTTCTCAAGCAACAAATTGCACATTGCCTTGCCAATCCCTGTTCTTTATCGAATATTTTCAAGAATCTATAAATAACTGTCTTCAGTGAAAACTCCCACCTTCATTACAAAGAAAATCTAAGATGAGAAGTATTTCATAACCATGGACAAACTGCATCTCTTAAAAACACTAACACTAATGGCTATGGAGCTCATGATTTTGAAAGCCACGGTCAAACGGCATGGACGACACTTAAGTTGGAATCTCCATTCTCTAAACTTCCACATCAAGCCTTGAAATAAATAAAATTTATCAGAATAATTCTTATTTTATAGTTATTTCCGAAAGGGAATATGAATATCTTATTACAAAACTTAGTAACAAAATTAAACGTGATAAAAAGCAATAAACATATAAATTTTAAAAATGATATAGTTTTAATATTAAAAATTATTTATAATTATTTTTTAGACTGCAGTAATTGCATCATAAATACAAATATTTTTGTTATTCTTAATTGAAAATTCAATAAATCCAGTTTAATTATTAAATAAAATTAAACACTTCCAAAACTAATTAAGATAAAAAAAACAATGACATATTAAGGGACGTCAAGTTTAAAAAAATCTTGGAGGGGATTTGAAATTTTCAATTTGATCTTTTCCATAGAACTTAAAACTTAAAATCTTTTTTCAAGCATTTAAGAAATTATTAATTTATACACTTCTTATATTGTTCTTATATTTTATAACATACACTTCTTATACTAAAAATAAGAAAAAGATTAAAATTTTGAAAACTGGCTTCATTCTTTACAAGCCGAAAATCTAAGGCTTTATAATTTCTATCACCTCGCATTTAATTACGTTACATGTTCTGCTATTGGTCAATGAACCTCAAATTTTTTATAAATTTTTTGTTTCATAGATACAGTTAAATATCTAATATTTAATTTGACATTTTTGTTCCAAATTTAAGGGGGTAGGTTCATGAATTTCGGCCCCCAAACACATTTTTCACTTTTCCCATTTTAATAAAATATGAATTTCTCGCTTCTAATGGTGCACAAATTATCATTCTACGTGCAGTAGAAGTATTTTTAATAATTTTTTGAAAATGTTTTACCACCTGTCAAAGTCTACTAAATCCATTACTAATATCCATTTTTTTCAGAACTAACATTTTTACCATATAAGGAACATTTGTTCCTAAACTACTGCATTTAACAGCTTATAACCTTGCATAATTAATAATTACACTCTAATACATACTTTAATCGAGGGATTTTTTCAAAAAATATTCTGACTTAATTTATGGCATTAAATCATAAAATTTCACTGTTTTTAAAAGAAAGAAAAAACAGATTTGTGTGCAAAAAATATTTTTAAAAAAAATAACTCTCTTTCTCTTTAGACATCCTATCCATAAAATTTACAATTAAAGTATGCATTATGGTTCAAAGAATATTTAGTAAAAAAAATTGGAGATTTTTATTCGATAGAATGTTTATAAATGTTCCTTAAAAATACCTATTTTAAACATTACTAAGATACCGACACTGTTTCGTGAACCTACCCCTTAATAACAAATGTAGTAAAAGTTATCTTCAAAAAGAGAGAGACAAATTATTAACTTAAATAGAGAGAGATCTGCTAGTTATTATTTCACTAGAACATTACATTAAGAAAAAGTGAAACCTATTAGTAGAAAAAAGCCATAAACTATTGTAAAAAAATCTTAATCTTATTACCTGTTTAATGAGGTTTAGACTCAGCTATTAAATAATTAACTCGAATAATTATATGGTTGTAGCACTAACAGGAAGCAGGTTTAAGAGATAAATAATTCTTTTTTGTTCAATTAATTACTTTACAAACTATTCGGTTTGTAAGAATACAATGGAAATAAGGCCCTTTTTGAGGGAACAGAAAATATTTAACTTAGCTGAAGCGGAAATAAATATAAGTTGCTTCATTAACTCACTAACTAACATCAGCAGATTTACCTTATTCCTAGTTAGAATCAGCTTCGATAAAATGAAGTGTAATTACATATCTTGCTCGCGGCACAAGCTTCATCTTCATTCTATCTTCTCGACTGCCTCTAAAAAAATAAAAGATGCAGCCCACTTCTGTTCTTATCGAAGTATATACCACATCTAACCTTGGAAAATTAACCCGAAGAATACTGGAAGGAAAGGGGTGCGATTTAATAACATCAGAATAAATAAACACACACTGAATGGACAACACATGCGATTTAATAACACATCCTAAATGGAGCGACAAAAATAAAAGTGAGCCTTACAATTTGTTGCATTTTAATTCAAATACCATCGTTTAAAAGATTATGCAACAATTTCACTTAACATTGATTTAAATTCTGTTTACATAAACGCATATTTTTAAAAAATTTGTAACACCCCTCCTCAGATATTAACAGCAGAAAGACATTCACGCTCTCTAGCGGCTTGAACTATCTTCAGTGATGGCCAAGCTTCCGAACTGTAAAGACGTAGGAGCATGCGCTTCCGATCCCTTTCAATTGTAAGCTAAATATTTGTTCTCTAGTTATCTATATTAATGTTTGTTTTGTCCAATAAACGTGTTTAAATTAACTAGTGGACTTTGTTAAGAACCCATTCCCCGAGTGTCCCTTTATTACTTTGGGTCACACCCCTTATAATTTGGCGTCCACCTTAATAGTTTGACACCCAACGTTATAAATTTGAATTACAGGTATCTTTTTCTAAACACTATTTTCGTTTCGTTTCCCGTGTTAAAAGGATTAAGCCCCATATTTTGAAGAAGAAAAGGAATATATTCATAGACACCTACAATGAGCATATCTTAATAGCTTAGATATATATACCTTTTCCTTAGAGACTGATTGATACTAAAATTTCCCTAAAACCGCAACGTAATTTCTAAAAATAAACTGTCATTTCCCTTTATTTTATCACACGTGATCATAACAATCCTATTGTTCTCCCCATTGTAATTCCCTAACTAGAAGAATGTGGGAATTTTTTAGTCTCTTTTCCGAATCATGCTTTTAGAGAATGAATACAAAATAACCACTCATCTGTTATTTAAGTTACGAAAATAAATACGTTTTTCAACGACTATTCCTTTGTCGCAAATTGTCTAGTCAGAAGGCATTACACACACACACAAGCACGTACACATATATTATATGCCAGTATGTTATTTGAATACCGCTGTTATTGATGGCCAATTCGAAGTTGAATTCCAAAATTTCTTCTGAAATTTATTTTAACTGAAACTCACGATTGTTTAATAATAATAAAAATCATAAAAGAACTGTTGAAAAATTGTATATTTTTTGTGGTTGCGATTAAAGATCGTTAAATGATGGAGTTGTATTCATTGAAACTTATGAGATAACTCTTAATGTGTTTCTGTGACAAAAGGCTAAGAAGAATAAGGTTGTAGACCAATGTGCTGAGCTATGAGGTACATAGACACTGTTTTTTATCTAGTTGTGAATGGACCTTGTTTAAAAATTGAATGAATTCTAACTTGTCTAGTAGTGCAATTAAATACATGTGGAATGTCAAGGCGCATGATTTCATTGCGAGGTTCATTGTATTCTTTTTTTTTTTACTTTTCTCTTATTTTAAAGAACTAACATTTGTAGATCTTTCTTTTCCTTTCAGAAGAAATGCACATTCATTTAACAACCAGGAAGTGCATATTAAAAGTAACTTTCTAAAAACGTTACAGCCAAATTTAAATAGTTGCATGTATGATAGCTTTAATAACAAAACAATAAAAACGTGATTTATTTTTATAAAGGAACAATTAAAACAACACTACGTGACATTGAAAACGCAACCCTAAGAAGTGCCAAAAACTGAAGAAACAAGTCTGACAGCAATAAACAATAAGTAATGATAATTTTGAAAATGATGCTCGTAACACAGAACAAGAACAGGGGGTTCTAGAACCACAAACGGACTGTGATGCACGAAACTTCACGTCTAGGTACAGAATTAATGGAAGTACAGACAGGGACGTCTTAAGACGTTTGTGACGTTGGAACCAGTAAAAAAAAAGTACTACTGAGATCTTTAAAGGTAGACAGTATATAGCATGCATTGTCAAATACTCGCACAAAAGGTAATTTAAAACACATAAATGTTCACGACTCACAATCTCAAAAACCTAGGCACAAACAGGCTAATCCGATAACCGCATTTCTACTAAATAAGTCAAATGTTTGTTCATGGTATTAGGCCTAAACCTAAACATGGACAACGGTCATCACGTAATAATACAGTCTAACTATTTTTGCTAGTTGACATTCAATTCGAAATTCCTTGTTTTTTGAAGAATATGTACTGGAATAATATTTGATCATTAAAAATTATACGGATAATGATCTCATTAAGACAGAGTCACAAATGAAACGATTCCTCCATTGAGGATGAGTCCCTGGGTCCAGGCTCAATTATCCCATGCCTTAAGACGTCTCTGAGTACAGATGTCTTTCCAAGGGGGACGACACTCCCTACTGTATTAGCAACACTTTGTTTCTAAAGGAAATGGTAAAAGGGCATTGAAGTGGCGTTTAATCTCATCTCAGAATCGTTCGATTGGTGAGAAATGAGGGGGAAATGAGTGCCAATGAAGCTTCCGTACATTTTATAGGGTATATTAGCTGATTGCTGGTACCCCTCTCACCCGAAGGAAGGTGATCTTCAGCAGCTGAAGCACACCGTATACATATCGTCATAGAGTCCTGAATACGAATCACAGCTTTTATGTTATGGTGATCCAAACCTTGATGTCGCGTAGTCGCTCAGTGAGGTGTTCACAGATGTGACCGAACTGAAACGGTCACTCCATCGTATTTATCACTGGAGTAACAAATTCGTAAATGTCTGATAACATGACCTCGTGTCATACCGTTGTCCATGTCACTCTAGCTCGGCATCATTACAAACGAAATTGTCTATGCTGCGAGCATTGGACTCGTCAACACTCCTCAGACTAGCAAAATCCCCCCCCCCAAACGTCTTTGTCTATCCAGTGCATCATAGATGAGCCCAGAAGAGTATCAGCTGAGATTTGACTAACCTACCCTTCTTAGTCCTATTACCGTGCTCTTTGTCACAAATCGTCTGTGTACTGAAAGTACAGACAAATGATGGGTGGTCTTATTTTCTTTGCTATTACATGTGTTTGAAACAAGAAAAAAAAATATACGATGATTTCCCTTGCAGAAATAATGGAATTATGTATAGTTTCCTTCCTTTATACTGTACTAGCTGGTATACCCATTCTTCGAACGGACGAATTGAAAAATTAAACAATACAGACTGAAGGACAAAGAAGTTTTTAATGAGTTCAATTTACGTAAACTGCAAATAAAACAAAGAAAAAAAGGCTTTTTTGCATATCTTAGCTGAACAAAAAATCAATCGTATTATTAAATTTAAAGTCTGTAGATATCTAATAGCTGATAAAAAGAATTTTTTATTTATTTATAACACCCCATAACTTCTTTTTGGGTGGATTTTTGAAAATACTTTCCTAAACTGATCTCTGCTCAGCAAAAGTAACAAATCGTTACAAATTTTATGCTATGCATGCTTAAAATAATTTATGTCTGGATGGTAATACGTTAATACTGCTTTCTGTCGTATTTATTTTATGTTAAAAATGTAATATTCCCAAGCAACGACGTTCCTTACATTACAATAGCGATTCAATGGAAACATAGCGAAATGTTGGCGAGAGAGCCAAGTTGACATCATTTTTGGCGACCATGTTGACAACTTGGAGATTGATTGAACGGCGTAGAGATTGATATGCTGAAACGCTATCAACAAGAGCTGCAACAAAGAGGATAGCACAAAAATCCCTAAAAATGCATATACATGCCAGTTTTTATAGTGATCAGTTGAAGGGTGTTGGAGTGAAGCGAGGTCATATATACACAAACATCCATATATATATATATATATATATATTATGTTCATCTCATTTGCTAGAATCTTACACACAACATTCCCTATCTGTTATAATATACATTGGAAAAATATTTCTTAAGCAATTAGTTAAATAAAAATAATCTATTTCATTCTTAATAAAAGCTCATAGTTTAATTGCTACTTCTATAGTTTATTGTAACTCTGTTCAAAATAATTCAGAAAATTATTCTAAAAGAGGAATTTTTTTTAAAAAAAAGGAGTGGAAAAGTAGACGAAAGGATATCTTTTCGGGGTTTAAACTTTTCTTTCAACTGCTTCGATAAGGCTGTGATATTTGTTCATTTACAAACATTTCAATTTTTAACACGTGGAAAAACTGTAAGACATTAAATATCAAATAATTCGATAACCAGCATTGAATGAATGTATTTCGTAAAACATATAGTAACTTTTAAACTTTTTTCTCTCACTTCGTTTTTTGGTTAGATCAAGGGACAGCAACCTTTTAGCTGTGGCGTGCCAAACCAATCTACCAATAGGATTCAGAGTGCCCCGCAGTAAGTCATTTTTGAAACAATTCGATTTTCGCGGTAATGCATGCAGAATTAAAGAATAGAGATCAACAGTTTTGTTAGCAGTTTTATTTTAGTTTCGCATCATTTTTAATGGTTTTGCATCCTTTTGCTTTTAACATAAAAATAAACAGCATAAAATGTAACTTTTTCTTTAACAAAAATTTAAAAATTAAAGCTGTACATACGTATTTTAAGCATATTTATTAAAATTATAAATAAACGACAAAAAATATAAGTATTTCCCTTCATCATAGTTAAATAAAAAGATAAATAAAAATTTTATTACGAACCTAGTACTTGTATCTCTTTACTTTCATATATCAAAATCAGGGGTATAATAAGTGACTTTTAATTTGATACGATTTTCAGCATTCAGATGTTAAAAATTTTTTTTTGCGGAGACTAAATACTTTTCATATAAGGAAAGATTTTTTACTTAGACATCCAGAATCAAAAGCGGAAAGCAGAGTATATACATGCACAATTTTCTCCCTTCAAATAATTCAATCTCCCCGCAATGACATTCAATTATTTACAAAATTAATCTTTAGAGTTATCTTTTAGATTTTTTCTTATTTCCCTATGTGTCCATAATTCTGATGATGTTTATCAAATAAGGTCCATTACACATTTATCAACTTCCATCCACTCAAAAATTAACAAATTTGTAGAATAATGCAGAGTGCCACTGAGAATTGTACCGCGTGCCATAGGTTGCCGACCCCTGGGTTAGATTTTTAAGCCTAGTTCCTCCTTTCTGTTAATGTCGAGTCTAAGCCAGAGGTGGAGAGCTTATTTACCATTAGAGGCCGCATGTAAATTAAGTAGTAATAAAGGTGGCCCACACACATAGGTTGATGTACCTATAAATGCAACTTTTATGAAATTATTCTAGTTTTTGTATAGATTTAACAATTTTGAATCTTATATAGAAATATTATAAAAAATTAAATCCTTATTTAATTATTATTTGACATAAAAAGATACAATATAAAATATTTTTGTATTCACATAAGGGTAAAAATTTGTTATAACATTCATCATTGTTTATTATTTTTCTATAAATTTATTAAATTCATAGACATTGTTGAACTTACTATATTTCCCTGTTGGTATTTTTATTTATGTAAGCATATTTGGATCAAACTACATAATGTGAAGCCTTAATTATTCCACTGTATGAGCATATGTGGTAGTGTTGACATGTTGCACTAGATGGCGTACTAACATTTGAAATGTATAATTGACTATTCCCGCGAGCAGTCTCATTGAAACATACGTACAATGCCGTTCTTTATTTAATTCTATTGATTTACAAACTGTTGTAATCTATATAATTACATAATAATTAATAGAAGTGCTAGCTTTTATGAAGGCTCCTCAAGAAACTCATGGTGGCCGTATGCGGCCTCAAGGCCGCGGGTTTCCCATTTCTGGTCTAAACGAATTCTCGAAATGTTGCAGATTTTAACCTTTTATTTTCTTCTCATTCATTACATGCATATATATAAAAAGAAAACACGAATATTTTTTTTCAAATTTAGTGAAAAAGGAATTAGTTGATATTACATTTATATTGGGAAACACAAAGAAAATATTGCAAAATAAATAAATATTGCAAAACAAATAAAATATTACAGAACATTTCAGAATTGTTCTCTAAGAGAAATTTTTATTACATTTGACTTTCCTCAACATGTTACAGCTCTCTTTTATACTTGAAAAATGAATATATACTTATAAAGTATAACTCTGATTTTCTTATAAAAATCTCAATGAGTTTATTTAATAGATATATCCCCCACACACCACACACACACTAACTATTCAGGTCTTTTAATATATATCTGTTACTCATCTTTAAATCCACCTGAATCAATAAGTAGCAAATTTATGTTATTTTTAAATTTATTTTGGTAGTTTAAATTAATTGTTTCAAACATCATTAAATATATATCCTTTAAACAAATTGATGGTCATGGTAGCCTAGTGGTCAAGATCACGGATTCGTGGCAGGCATGCCATGAGTTCGAGCCTAGTACTGGTTTTACTGTGCAGAGGGAGTCGATGAGCATTAAATATATCGAGGCTAAAACATCCACCAGTTGGAGTGAAGATGTTGCCAGCTCAGGTATCGTCTTCGTCATATGACCATGTTTCAAAATTATGAGGTCAGCCGCCAACACCCCTCATGCAGCTTTATAGTGTGACGTAACGCTCTAATTAGATTCTGTATTTTACCCTTAAAACAAAATACTTTATTTATCAGCTCTTCTTTCCTTTTTTAGTATTTTTCTTTTCTGATTGGTAGTTCTGTAGCAAAAGAGGTAGTCACAAGAAAGCAAAATAATTCAGTATTGAGACCAAAGTTGACAAAAACTTTACAGGAAGTTTCTAGTTAACAATGTTTTATGAGAAGTGTTCTCTAATATAATGCTGAAAATTTTATTTTGTTACAAGTTTTTTTAGACGACAGTATTGCGTGCTAACAGGCAAGGAACTTGAGAAAGTTTTAAACTCCTCATTAAATCCGGTTTGTATAGGTGGGATTATTGTTCAAAGGGCATTTTGTTACATGGCCATTGTTTTGGACATAAGACATTACTTTCTTTGGTGACAAATTTCGTTGCACTAGAGGTCAGAACTATCTCATAGTTGGACCATGATATTTTTTACTAGTGTCATTGATTACAACGTTCTTGGTGATTTTAAGGAGTCACGCAATGCTACAATTAAATCCCCAGTTTAGTTACTTTCATAAGGAATTACATATTGACTTAATTGTCAAAACCACACAACAAGAAAGCGCTTTCTTTAGAACTTACAAAGAAAAGCAATTATTTAGAAGTCGGTAGTTAAATAAAAAAGTAACAATAAACGATTTATAGTTACTTTTAACACAGTAGGTCAAATAATTATACTTTTCCTTAATTGCCTAGAAATTACATAAAGTTTATTAATAATATTTTCGAATGTAAGGTTTTTATATTTGAATTGCATCAAGAACTCAAAAAAGGTTACTCTAATAAGAAAAATCTTAATTTTCATCTACCATTAGGTAACGAGTGTTCTGCTTAATTTATTGAGCCTTAGAGTCACTTATTGATACAAAACCCAGGAGTTTATTCAACACAGCAAATAAAGATCCACAATTTTGAGCTATGGTAAAGTGATAAATATTTAGTTCAGTTTAGTTTATGGAATACAGTCGTTCCCTGATATAACGAACCCCTATTTGACGAATTTCGTGATATAATGAGTTTTTCTCTTTCCCTATTTAAAACAAAGGTAAAAACCTCTATTTAACGAATAATAAAACTCAAATTAACGAATTTTTTCAACATCTGAATAATTTTTATTGGTTTGTATTGTAAAAAAATGGATTTCTTTCAAATGACAGGGAATTTTTGTCAAGAACAGAAAAATACCTTTCTTGTAATCAGAAAATTTTGTCAGGAAAGTGTGCAGACTATTATTAGACTTAACAGGTACAGACAAGTTATGAGTGTAACCAATTGCTTAAGTTCTGTGAATAGGACAGGAAATCCTTTTCTTATCTCGTCCTACTCCACACCGTTGGGGATATCTTAAGATTTTAACGATTATGTTACATTCAATGACAACGCTGTACTGCCTATTTGTGCAAATGAAGTTGAGGAATTTGTTGATTTGTCGGAGCCATGAATAGCGATTCTATTGCAGAAATTGATATTGAAATCCCTATTAAAATTGTTACATTTTCTAATGCTTTATATTGTTTCAAAATTGTGAACAACAGGATGTAAATGGTACAGTATTATCTTCACTACGTAGAGTTGAAAAAGAACTCTTTCGAGTCAGGAATCTACAAGACTACTACATTCTTCTTTTGTTTAACAGAAATGACATACTTAATAAACTTAAAAGGTTGTAGCTCTAGAAATATAAATTTTTTTGAAAAGCCTGAGATAATACCTCGAATAATAAACTCCATAGTATAGGAGTATTGCATACGTACATTTCAGGTTTCTTCGTAAAATAGGCTGAGCGCGTACGTAGAATATGCTTAAAAATTAAAAAGTGCAGCTTGAAAGAATAGGTGCACGCTATATGGCGGATTTTACAGTACCTAGTCATACTATTACAATTATAAAGGAGTTTAAACAACAACAAAAAAATGAAGGAAATTTAAAACTAAATCTTTTCAAAGTTTTAATTAGAGTTTAAATTAAACATTATGCACGCTTTATTCAAAATTATCTACTTTAAGCCTTAAGTGTTTTTAACCAATCATTTATTGAGGCTCGTAGTATTTCCATTGGAATTTCTATTGTTGTTTTCCTCAAAGAACGTTCAAGATTGTTCTAATTGAGATACCTTTTTCAGCATGCCTTTGATACCAATACTGACCACAATTTGTAATCCCGTGGATTTAAATGTAGACTACTGGAAGGCAAATCTTTATGATCTGAGAAGTCTGGCACCATATTCTCTTTGAACCACCACTAGGTCGTCTTCACTATATGAACAAGAGCAAGAGCATAATCCTGTTGAAAAATCTAATCTTTTCCATTAAACAGGTTTTCGTTCAGGGGCTTCACTATTTGTTGTAAGATAATGTCTTAATAAACTTTTGCCATGGTTTTCACTCCTTTCTTTAAAAAAAAAACCTTTGAGATACCTTCATAGCTGACACCCATCCAAATCCTAATGAAAGCCGGATGGTGAGTTATCTTCGAGTATTTTTTCGTCCTTCTCAATTTTTCAGTATTTCCTGCGTAGATACAGCTATTCTGGTGTGATTAAGATTTTTCAACGTCAAAAATTTTCTCGTCGGTAAATAGATTCGTCTATAGCTGTTATGAGCCTGCCGTCGCAACAATACTTTTGCTTTTTAAGGCACACATCTGGCACTTTAATTCCTTTGTAAGAAAATGGCAATTATTCTTCGAAAACATTTTAGTCTAACGTCGTCGTGTTCTAAGCGACACATTATTCTTTTTGACATATACATGGGCTTAGTATGTCTTTTTGTCGACAAGGATTTCGACTATTTTTGTCCTTGTTGCTTTGACGAGAGCTAATATGCATCACCGAACATAAACGAACGCTTCTAGTATGGTTTGCAAAGCTGTTGGTCTCAGAAAATCTCTTAATTGTTCAATAAATGAACAATTAAGAGATATCTACATATTTAAAAACCTTAAAAATCTCCGAAAAACAGTTTTTCTTCTTTTTTTTTTGCTACAGAGAAACAGAGAAATAACTGCTGTACACTTCTGTTCGACTGTTTTAAAGCTCTTACTGATTTATAGAACAAAAGAGTTAAAAGAATGCATTTTTTTTTGAAAAATATTCCAGATGATCTTCAACGATGAAATTTAAAACCGTTTTCTGCATTTAAGTCACAACAGACAGTCTTAAGTTTTTTTTTTTAATTATTATAACTTATGGCACAACGAGTTATAACGTAATGAGCCCATGTCCATTCCTTCTCTTTTTTTTTTCAAAATTAGCAAATTTACTTGGCGGAAAGGTGCAAATAAAATCACCTGAACCTTTCACACGCAATTATTGTTTAATCAGGGAATGAGCCCTACCAGTTCAATAGGCTTATCATCCGACCTCTGTTCGAAAAATTCTGATCTGTAGCTCGAATCACATCATGAATCATACTGCAATGCCAACTCGATTCTGAGTGCCTATGTAATGCAAACTGAAAATATAAGCTTTCACATATTATGTATTTTTGTGGATTTATTTATTTTATCCATCGATCAAAAGAACATTTTATTAATATTATTATAACGTCTGGCACATTCGGTGCAAAGAAATCAAGAAAGACAGCTTTTTCTGAATTTTTAAATTACTATTTCATGTAACACAATTTGAAAATTTTTGAATTTTTACAAACTAAAAACCTTTTAACAAATTTTGACCCTCGCTCTGTTTCAAAATCTCAATCTCTCTTCCTTCTCGGATCTTGTTCAGTCTTAAAATCCCGTTTTTACTTGTACTCGTTGCCATATACTCTACAGAAATTTTGCACTGTTATTTAAAGTTTTTCAATTTAGGAATGGTAGTCTTGAGAGAAAAAACATAATTTTTAATCTTGAAATTGCAGTTGTAAACATCAACAGTAATAAACAACAACAATGTGTGTGTACTAATTTAGTAGTTGTATTCGCGAGCTACTTAGGCATTGACGCTCTGAATGAATAAATTAGTAAATTTAGAATTAAAATCATATTAGAGTAACATGAGGGCTGATGGTAACTAACCATGTTAATTACATTTAGTGGAAGAAATTTGAGCTGATAGATAAGTCACTATTTTAACTTCGATTCCATACTATCCTAAATGATCAACCTTGGTCAATGTCAACCATGTATATATTTTTTTCTCTTCCTTCTTTTACCTTGGATCTAGATCATAGATACACGTTTGTAACAATTACCTTCATGGTTGTGACGAAACTGAAAATATTAGCCCCTCCTTCCCCTTGCAAAGTCAAGTTTTGAATCTCAAGTCGTACTTGGCATCAGTCAGGCTTTGGGCTACCTAGAATCCTAGGCCATCCCCGTGATGCGAGAGTGTACACAGTGGCATGCACAGACTACTTTTACGGTAGAGTTATATTTAAATTAAATTAAAAACGTAAGCGAAAGCACCCTAAGACGTAATCGTAATGCAAAAAAATTAAAAATTTGTCGGCCTATGGGAAGGGTTTGACTCAGTCGCCCTCCAAACCTCACGCTTTAGTACGCCCCTGCATGATATTCTTGGTTATAAATATTTTAGTTAATTAGCGAATTTAGTCAATAAATTAACGAGTGTAGGTTCAGCTTTATCAAAAATGGATTTGTACTAATAAACTCAACCAATCATCTTTACAATACCACGTAATGGCTTTGAGGGGTGATTCCATTGCTATATAGCGATCCTCACTATTCCGGCCCCTTTATGGTTTACTTTCCTTAAGGAATCCGACTAAGTTTTTTGCAAAAGCGTACAAAGGAATATTTTTTTTTAATATTTAGTGTCACGTTGATTAGAATAGACGTATACAGTTGTTTTAAGAATAATATTAAAATAAAAAATGATTTAAATGCGATATTTGCAAAAAATGAACATGGAATTGTATATTTTCAAAACATTCTCCTTTTATGAAAAATATTTTGCCTATAAATAACTCAAATCTCTGTACAGAGCCTGAGAAATAGGATTTTTTGAAATATATAACTTAGAAGTGGATTTATCCATATTTTAATGCATCAAAGTAAAAACATTTTAGGAAAACAACACCAATTATTTTTTCAATTGGTAGTAACTATGAAAATAATGTGAATTTTTCAATAATCCTATTTCAAGCTCTATGGAAAAGTCTTAGCTATCAAAAAGCAAAATATTATTATTATCGAAGCATTTTTCATAAAAAGAGAATGTATCGAAAACAGGTAATTCCATGTTCATTTTTTGCCAAAATATCGCATTTAAATAATTTTTTTTATTATAATAATATTCTTAAAACAACTTTATACCTGTATTCTAATCTAAGTGACACTAAATATTAAGGAAGTATTCGTTTGTAGGATTTTGCAAAATCACACACACATTTCCGAACGTAGTTTTCCACTTGTTTAAGGATGTAACAAGCCTTTGTAACATCCTTATAACAAGCCTTTAACACGACTTAATAAAATCTGACTCCTACGTTAATGAAAAACGTTTAACCTATTACTTCTTTTGACAGTTATTCTGTGGAATCAAGACTTGAAGTCGACAGCATTAATCATGCGATTATGAATGTGTCACCCATTCTAGTCTTGATTTCATTACAAATCAATCTCGTGAAATAATAAGTATTGCAAATTAATTGGAACTTGATGTCAAAAGTCTAATGTAAAGAGGCGTGGAAGTTAACAGAAAGAGAGAGATACTAGTTATTTTCATCCTTTTCTCACGAACGTGGTTTATATTACAAGATCAATTGCCAGTATTTTAATTATAACATTCTAGGGATGTTTACTCAAATTAAATAGTAATGTAATAAATTTTTATTTTCTAGCATAAAGATCTCCTGAGTACAATACAACCACATTAAAATATACACCATACTATATGTATTAAAATATACACCATACTATATGTATTAAAATATACACCATACTATATGTATTAAAATATACACCATACTATATGTATTAAAATATACACCATACTATATGTATTAAAATATACACCATATTATATGTATGTATGGCATTGAAAAGTGTTAGAGATTCCGTATATATGTATGTGTGTATAAAATGCATTTCGTTATAATGGTAAAGCATTTTAAGAGTCAAAAGTAAGTAAAACCCATATCTCTACTAACATATTATGTATAGTTTAATAATATTGTTACGAAATTGTAATAATACTATCTCACTTAGGAAATATGTTCTGTGTTTATATATTATATTATTATTAGAGTTACACGTTATGAGAATGAAATGCATATTATGCAAGTTATTATACATAAGTAAAATGAAATTAGATTGTTTAGCTAGTAAATAGCCGTGCGTGTTATTGGATGGTCATGTAACAATCATTATTAAACTATATGCCTGAATATCATAAATGGAAAGTATGAATTTAATTTGCAGCATCAAATTAACATCTTGTGTTCTGAAAGAACAAAATGTATTTTTGTACATTTGATTACACTTATCAATGTTATTGTTAATATATATTAAAAATGGTAGATAGTATAATAATATACTGACAAATAAGAATTAAGATTTTGTTCTCTAAATATCTACATAATTAACTTACACTCCTCAAAAGTAAAAATTGCAATACCAAGAAATAATGAGCGTAGCGTCATGTAAATTTCAGAAGCTAAACTGGTGAGATGAATGTGAACATGATTCAATTTGCACTCGCATCTGATCATGTGGTTCTCATATTAGGATATAAAAACCGAATCTCTATAAAGGCCCTGCCCCATTTTCTATAAAGGCCCACAACTTTCCCTTCTCATAAACAACATCTGAGGTTTTGCGTAGAATTCGCGACTTAGAAGCGTAGAAAATACCTTTGAGGCGTAGGCGAGCTCGATACCATATGTTATAAATTAAATGTAAAATAAATAGGTCACGCTGCAAGTCATCTGAAGGTTTTTTTTTTCTTTTTGGCTTGTAAAATCAGTTATGTAATGTTCTTTGGGCTGTATACATATCTTCTGTGTCGTCTAAGAAAATAAATCAAAATGTCTAAATGGATGGACTGAGTCATTGGATTAACATAAAAATATAATGGATATAATCATCTAACTGAGCAATGGAATTAAAGATTTAGGAATTATAACACTATCCGTTAACGATTGGAGAACGTGATCTTTTTATCAAACTCCATGAGCTAGGTTTGGCGCTGCGCACAATAGCAATTTATGTTGGGCACAACGAGAGTACCATCCAACGTTGTGTCACACGATGGATTCAGGAAGGTCTACCCTATGCACGACGAAGAAGTGATGCGCACAGGAGCATGTCAAAGGGCACAGACCGGCGTATTAGCCAGTTAACTATTCCAGGCCTTTTCTCTACGATACGGGACAGTCGAAGCCGGTTGCCTCCAGTAGCAGGTGAATCTGCGTCCACCCAAACCATACGCATCAGATTGCATGGAGTACAGATACGTGCTCGGGTACCAGCAACAGGAGTACCACTGACCGCTCAACACAGAGCTAGAGGCCTGGCGTGGTGTCATCGTCATTGTACCTGGGCTATGGAATGACATCGGGTATTGTTCAAGGAGGAATCTTGTTTCTGCCTGTGGAGGAATGACGGCAATCAACGGGTATGGCGGCTACCCGAAGAACGTTATGAACTAACCCATTTCACCGAGCGTCGAACTACCGGGCATCATGGTTTGGGGTGGCATAATATTTAATCACAAGACGTCTTCGTCACAAGACTTAAGACAAGACGTCTTTTATCACAAGACGTATACTTTAATGGCCGTTGGACAGAGGACCGCTAAGTCACACAAGTTCTGGAGCCTATGGTTCTGCCCTTATTGCCGCGCTCAACCAACACGCTAATCCGGCAAAACAATGCCAGGCCGCGTGAGGCAAGGTGAACTACTAACAGCCTGACTGCTTTTGACAACCTTCCCTGGCCATAAGTCTCTCCAGATCTGAATCCCATCGAACATCTGTGGGATCTCTGTGGACTTGAAATGAGCAGAGGACCATTCGCGCAAACCGTAGATGATCTGTACACAGTAGTGGATGTGGCGTGACAACGGTTATTTCAGGCAACCATGAATGGAATAAATGATAAAATGCCTCGCCGTATTGAGGCTTGTATAACTTCCCGAGGTGGGCACATTAGATACTGAATAAATTGGTTTATAATGTTTTTATTTGTCTGTTTTTTAAACCATTTGCATATCCACCTTACCATTATTACTCCTGAAATTTTCATGACGTTACGTGCATTATTTCTTGATGTAGCAATTTCACTTTTAAGGAGTGTATTTTTACTTGAATTTTTTTTTTTTTGACACTGTGATAAAAGAATTGACTAATAGTTTGATTAAAAAATTCAATTCGTTCAGTTAGATCTCTACGTTTTTATAAATACATCACTGATGCTGAGAATATACAATTTTATTTTATTTTAAGTATTTAAAGAATAATTAAAGTAAAATTTCTTTAATTTTACTTTAATTATATTCTTCAAATTGATTCATAATTGATTCCTAATTATAAAAATGTGTTAGCACATTTGTTTTTATAAATAGGAATCAATTAATATTAGTTTCTTAGTTATCTTAAAATAATACATTTTTGAAAAACGCGAGTGCATATATAAAGTAAATAAATACAAAAATTCTATCAATCTGGACGTTATACATGTAAAACAATATTTTTTTTAAATTAATTTCTTTGCAAAGCTCCTCATGCTCCACATTGCATACCATGCGGCTTACAGATGTAAGTGGTAACACAATTATATAATTTAAAACAAAATTAAGAGTACATTATTTTAAGATAAAAATATAAAATATAAAAGAAGGGAGGAAATACAAAAATATAAATAAGGGGAGGTACCATAAAAGTGTAAATATCTATAAAAAATTTTCTTAAGGAATTAAGGCTTTCAGCACAATTGACCAACAAAGACATAACAGGTGGCCAGGAAATACCTAAGCGTTTCAACTCCTTTTTATAATTTTCTCTTTTACAAAAATATAGGTTACAATACAACAATACATGTTCCACAGTTTCAGCAACCTGACCACAAGAAGAAATATCACTACCGATTGAATTAAAACAATACTTAAAAATCTCAAATGGAAAAAAAATCTGAAAATTTATCAAATGGCCAATTAAGAATTTAATGAGTTACATTTTTTATCAAAGATTTATATCGAAAGAAAATTAAATATAATGATGAATTTTAATTAATTAAACAATTTTTTTATTATTACTTTTATTGCAGTTTGTGGATTTCATATCATTGCATAGTTTTTTCAAAGAATAAATTACCTTCAAGAATATATTCTAATTTATTATTCGAATCAATTAAACAGAAAATAGTTTGAAAATATTCACTTATTAAATGCCTTTCTTGGTATTTTTCCTTTTTTATTTCGACATTCAGATTTTCTGAGTGTGATGAATACAAATACTTTTAAGTACAGATTAAAATGCATAAACTTTACATAAATACGCAAATTTAATCAAAACAAAAAGCAAATGATCAAATTTGTAAAGCAAACTTGAGGTTATTTTTAATAGAATTTTCAACAGAAATTAACTTCTTAATTCTTATTGCGACACTAATTGCTTTCAATATATTTCATTTTCTCCGAGAAAAAAATACTACAGGATTTAACGTTTTAAAAACTTCTATGGATTACTGGAGTCGAAGTGAAACTTTTTAATTATCAAATAAATATCTTTAAATGTACTTAAGAGAAATATGGAAGAAAATTAAAAATAAAAACCTTGAGATAAGTGCTTTAAATGGTTAAAAAATAACACTTAAATATTTCAAAATCACTTAATTACTTCCCATTAGTTAATTTAATGATATATGACATTTCAAGTTCTTTCAGTGAAAATACTTCATAAAGCGCTTCGTATGGAAAAAAGTATTTTTGAGGAACTATTAATGATCTCAAGTAATTTTAATAGTTACTTAGAAAATATTCATATATTAAATATTTTTTAAATCATTTATATAGTGATAAAAAAAAGATATTCTAAATGCCATTAAAAATCTTTCTAAGAAAATCATTTATTTTAATTACTTTTTGAAAACACAATTATGGGTTCATAAAAAGCAAAATGTTTTGTAAATATCGGTGAAAGTTTAATTTTACCTTACTGTGATTATTTATTTTTCTGAATTTGTGTTCCATTCTTTCAGTCGCTTTTTTTAAAAAAAATTAGTAATGGAATTTCACTAACAAAAAGAAAGCAACCAGAAACTAAACATTATTGCAATAAGATAAGGAGCAAATAATTCAATTAAAAATAAGCAATAATTGGAATGAATGATGTGGCAAGAAAAAACTAAACAAAAACGTACACGCAGTATATATTTAAGAAATAAAAAGGAAACAGGCAAAAATGGCAAAATAAAGCAATTTCAAATGTAAAATCAAGAATTTCTCTAAATAATTATTTTTGGTAACGTTTAATTATTCCGAAATTTACATTTAAAGTCAAATTAATTTTATGTTTATTTCTTAGACTCTTTGAAGGAGTGGTGAAATTACAGCACATTAAATCGAACTTGATGTCAAAATATGCATATATATATATACATATGCATATGCATATATATATGCTCAGGGGTACACATAGGAATTTTTCAAGGGTGGGGGGTCCAGGGGCAAAAGTCCATCATTCTCATATCATACCCCAATACGCCGCCAAACAAACTCTTTTGATTTTGTCGTTTGTAGGAAATAAAAAACAGTAAAAAATAAATTATTGAATAAATAGTTAGCAGTAATTAATAAAATAAATAATTAATATCAAATACTTAATTAAATTTTACGTACGCCAGCGTTTTTCAAACTGTGGGGCGCGATCCCCTAGGGGGGTGCGAGCATATTGAAAAGTCGAAAACAAAAGATTATTTTAAGGAAAATTATTAATATATTGAAAGTAAACAAACAAAATACATTTGGACATAATAAAAAATAAAATACATATTTACACTGATATAATACACTTATAAAATTGTATCAGTAGTGCACAATGTATTTTATAATTAATTTAACTGTACTAAGTTAAGAACAAGTTTAATAATTACCAATAGGATTGTCATATATAAAATTATACAAAAATTAACACTTGATAATTTGTACAGTTTATAATTAATCCTATAACTGCCGATTAAAAGTTACGCGATTCGCTTCCTAATGCCACCTTCCATGTAAGCGATATATTGTGAGGAAGGAGAAGAAAAGGAATTACTAAGCATATCCTATGAAGTAAAGAAATCCTTCGCAAACACTGCCAAGGTCCTTTTATTGCATTCCAAAGTTTTCAGAATAATTTTATGGATAGCAGTGCATGGAAAAGATCGTACTTCGGAAAGACGTATACATACGTCCAGGGCAATTAACGTTTTGGTTGAGCAAGACGTTTATATACGCCGTTGGTACTTAGGTTAAAGTCGTATAGTAGCTTTAGCGTTAAAGTATAGTATTATTGAATTTAATACGCTGTTATTGTATGGGGGGGGCGCGATGAAAATTATGATTGAATATTGGATCGCAAACATTGAAAATTTGAGAAGCACTGACGTACTCTATACATAGGATTAAAATCAATTGAAAAACAATTCAAGGGCTATGGGAGTCAGGACCAGTGGACCCCCTTCCCTTTGTGTATGCCACTGTATATGTTATATGTACGTATGTACTTATATGTGTGCATATACACTAATAAAATTTGAGAGTTAACAATACATGTCCTGAGCCTGGTCTTCGTGTAAATGACATCTCTCGAATCCACTGGTCCCAACACCTCCTCCCAATACAATCAGAGCGGCCTAATTGACGAGCTACTTGCCTAACTGACCACCTAGCTTCCATAATGCCGATGATTCTCCCCCTCTCAAATTGCGACAGCTACTCATATTGTCTTCGAAAACGGCGTAATGGTATGTCTACCTCAGCGCTTTCTTTGTAAACGATTCAGCACACTCAAACAAGCTTTGGTTACACGTTTTATACTCAACTGAGAAAGACGTTAAACGCCCTCTACCTTCTATACGTAATGCGCAACCACGCTGCTCTTCTAATCATTTGCATATCTCCCCGACATGTACCTTCATGCCAAGTTTCATTACGATCCCTCCCGCAATTATTTCTTGGTGCGCTAATTTTTTTGTCCATGAGTGTATATTGTGAAGTATGATTTTCTTGTATATGCATATATATACAAGTGCCACCTTCCCTTGCATATTTTCTGACAGATATATATATATATATATATATATATATATATATATATATGCCTGCATTTTTTTGATAAAATGACAAAGTCTAGCTCCGTTAAAGTTGTATGCAGTCATATTCCATATTCTATCAAATTATTTGGAAGAATCAAAAATGAAGAAGTTTTACTGGGATTAATAACTTTTCTTAGAAATATTTAAGATTGTTTTATAATTGAAGAGGGAAAAAATTTACTCTTGCAAATTTACTCCAGACATATCTTAACAATATTATTTTTGGTGAGATATATATTTGTTATAAATAAAGAATTAATAATTGAGGTAAATTATTATTCAAAAAGGATTTAAAATTAAAAATTAAAAAAAATGACAGTTATAAGACATTAAAGCTAAGATCTTTTTTTACCAAACATGATTACTGCCGGGAATTCCAACAATTTATTTACTGAAAGATAATATGAGCATATTTTTATTAATAAAATAATTCAGTAATGCATTCGCAAACGATACCCGAAAGAAAAAGTAAAGTGTTTTTATTGCAATAAAAACGTCAGCTTCTTAAGCGAAAAAGGTGGGTGGAAGCAGAGTAATGCTTTGTAGACACAATAAATACATCATCTTTCTAAACGAAGACGGTGTCTGTAGACAAAATGAAGTTATGTGTCAGCATCCTGAGCAAGGACAGTTTCCTAAGACAGGGTAAAGATGTGCGTCAGTACCGTAATGAATGATGGTGTCCAAAGACAGGGCAAAGGTATACGGATACAATATAAACGTGAGCTTCCCAAGCGAGAACAGTTTCCAAGACAGGGTAATGCTATGAGACAGCCTCCTAAATGAGGACGGTCTTCAAAGACAGGGTAAAGCTATGCGTCAGCATCCTAAATAAGGACGGTCTTCTAAGACAAGGTAAAGCTATGAGTCAGCATCCTAAATGAGGACGGTCACTAAAGAAACGATAAAGCTTTGAGTCAACATCCTAAATGAGGATGGTCTCCAAAGACGGGGTAAAGGTAAATGGATACAATAAAAGCGTGAGCTTCCTAAGCGAAGACGGTTTCCTAAGAAAAAATAAAGCTATATTAATATAATAAAAACGTCAGATTCTCTCTTCTCTACCGTTTTTACTCAGAAAGGCTTTAATGATATAATCGATTCGCTATTGTACAGTATAGTGAGTTTGAACTTGTTTTTAGTTATTTTCAGACAGTTTTAAATGAAAAAAAAGTTTTTGATGTATCTCAGTAGTGGTATATTTTATTATTTCATCAACATATTTTTATATAAAAGTAATTGAGCTATTGAAGGCTGTATATGCCGTTAACTTTTTCTAATTAAAAAGGAACAAAATATTTAAGTCCGCACTATCAGAAGTAATTTCAATTCTTCAAGCTTTTAAGGTTCCACGGCATACTCGAAATAGTAATATACTAAAATCTAGTCTTCGCTCTTTTGGTCAATTTCATTTTTTAAGGTATTGAATTTCTTTTTTCGTACCTTAGTTAAGATTTTACTGATTTCACCCAATGGGAAATGTGATAAATCTAGTAAAGACTCAACAACTTTTTCTTAAAAAGTAATAAATTGCGCGGTCGAATTTTGTGTGGTGAATTCCACCTCTGTCAGGCAGAATTCTTTTTTAATGGTAGTAAATAGCTAATTTCTACAGTTTTATTTTTAATAATGATTTCTAATTTTTTTTCACTTCCCATAATGAAGTCGCTTTTTTAGTATTTAATTCTTCTTTCATCCTCACTTGATTTATTTATTTATTTTTAATTTTTTACTGCTTACGCTTATTTTAATATCTTTTTCTACAATCATTTTGAAATTCTTCACATTCAATTTCCCTCTTCACTTTTCTGCGCCTTTTTACTTGGAAAATAAAGGGAATTTCTTTTTATTACACTTTTTAAATCGTTTTAAATGGTTGTAATTCTACAGTTCTCAGTTGTTTCATCAAGTTTCAGTAATATTTTTTTATTCTTCATATTTCGCGAGGTGCGAGGCGGCCATCTTGAATAATATCTACATTCCGTCTGTAGCCTGTTTGCGTGATTTTAATCAGCCTAAGACTGTAGCAGAATACAAATAAACTAGCGTAGATTTAGAAGAATTAAATATTGCACTTAAGAAAAACGTGTACACTTGAAATAAACGAAAGATCTAATAACTACTATATTTAGATGACCAGAACACAGTAGTTGTGTTCAAAATTATGGCAAAAGAGTTTTACTTATGTAGACGCCACCCCATGAATACGAATAAGTACGAATCTATATGTTGTCTTGCAGTTCCGTTACGTTTCTTATTCCGCTAAGCTCGATAGTCTTTCGGGTACTTACGTATTAGACCATATTTTTGGTAATACTTCACTGCGTTCGCTTTCGAAGAAAATAAGTTCCCAAATTTAATCATTTTTCACAACAGAATAAGAGAAGAATAATACAAAAGAATTAACCAATTAAAGTAATATTATCTTCGATCATTATTGTCCTTGAACATGTGCGAGAAAAGTTCAAACTGTGAAAGATATTATAGCCACATTTTGTTTCAATTTCGATCAAAGTTAGTGTTATTGGAATTCTTTTACGTATAGTAAATAATCATTGGATGTTCTTTAAAGCACTTTAACATTCCTTATCTTAAGCGGACTTCTATTGGTTTTTATAAGCGAGTGAAAATTTTTTCAACATGAAACGAATAAAATTTTTCATTAAATAACAATGTTGATCAAAAATGTTTGTGAAAAATTATGGTGCACTCGAGTTAAGAAAACGCACACTTAATCCTTTTTATCAACATGTAAAAATAACCTAAGAAGCAAGCGATAATGATGGAAGTTTACGCATATAACACTAAAAGTTTAAAAAAAACTACTAGCAAACGCAATAATTTTTGTCTTTTTAACTTACACGTGTGCATTAATTCTTAAAAGGCTGCAAAATTTTTTGAACCTGAAGAGAAATTTTTGAAACACACTTGTGCTGTTTTAACACAAAATCAAGATTCTCAAATTTCTGTCTTATCCGTATCAATTCTGGAACTAAATAAGAAATTCCGAAATCAAGTTGCCACAACATAACCACTATTTTTTTTTTTTTTGAAAAAAAATATCTTTTTCTAAATTATTCTACCCCATTCTTCTAAAGAATATCATGAAACACAAATGAAGGTTTAATTAGGTTTAATTTCTGCCATAGTGTATCCCTGTAATGGCTCCCAACTTGCATATGCAAAGAATTAAAAGTTCTAAAAAATACGCAAAAAAAGAGGCTGTCCAGAATCGCATATTTATTAAAATTTTTACCGTGGTACGTGTGACTTGCGCTGGCAAGCAAGGATTTAGATATTTCGTGTTTGTACAAACTTAATAGAGAACATGAATCTATTTTGCATACACAACTTATAATTTTCCTTTCCATTTTTTAACTCGCGGAACCCTAGGTTTGTTTCGTGGAACCCCAAGGTTCCGCGGAACACGGTTTGAATACCACTGGTTTAACGCATTTCGCAGTTAATTCCCTGTCAAGTCTATTTCTATTAGAAGATTTTACAAAGTTCATTGAAGAAAACAATTTTTCACACGAATATGTGTACCCAAACATCGTTGAAAGAGCATACATATTAACTAGTTTTTTCATTGACATAAAATTATTTGGTAAAAAATCCCATACGTATAATATAATATTTTCAATTTTTACTGTGGATCAATAGTATCTGCAAGATTTTCACGCAATTTTTCTCTTCTACTTCAGAAATCAAATCTTCAAATTTTGTTTTACACACTACGCTGCTTCGAAGTTCAACTAATTCCATTTCTAAATTATCGATACCTAGCCACATAAATTCGGTTAACACCATTGTTTCAAATTCTATTTTGTATGGATATAAAATAAAGTGAAATGTATTTTCCAAACTGTTAAATTCATTGAATCTCTCTTCAAAACCTTGTTTTATTTCCAGCATAATCATTACATATTTTTTAATTGCATTTTCTTAAATGTCAACGGAGTTTTCGAAAATTATTGTGTTTTGAAAATGTTTTTGTAATTGAGGAAAATATTTCATGATTTTCATTTCCAAATCCTTAGTAAAGATGTCAAGTTTCGTCATAAATATTTTAATATTTTCAAAAATTGTTAAAACAATTAGTCCATGTTTTTTATTCAGTTCATTAAAATTCTGAGTGTCTCATAAAACATTTAATCAGTTGATTAATGTATATTGGATAATTCACCGATACTATTGTCTTTTTCAATTAAAAAGATCTTAATTTCTTCTAATAACGTTATAAAGCGATGAAGGACTTCACCGAAAATAAGCCATAGCACGTTATTGTATGTCAAAATCCCTGAATATTGGCATTCAATTTCCTCTAAGAATTATACAAATTGCCTTTTATAAAGAGCTCTTACGTTTATAAAGTTGATTATTTTTATAACAACTGACAGTACAATGGAAAATGTTTTTAAATTATGCTTCGCACATAAAACTTGCTGGTGTATTATACAATGAAATTCAATCAGAAAATGTGAAATATTTTGCTTAAGATGCTGAATAAATCCAATGTTTTCCCTTACCATACTAGGTGCACCGTCTGTTGTTACAGAAACTATTTTCTGGAAGTCAGTATCTATTTCTTTATATGCAATATCAAATTCTGTAAAAATATCAAGACTGGTACACTTTCCTTTCAACGTTATTAGTTTCATTAAAAAACACACTCTTCTTTCATTATATTTCCAAACTTATACCGAGCAAAAACTGCAAATTGTGCATAACCATTTATATTATTAATCTCATCTAAAGCAATTGAATACATTTCTGCATAATTTAAGGCGTTATGTATTTGCGCGAAAAAATATTTTTTTCCAATTCTATTACTCGATCTTTAATTATATTGCGACTTATAGGTAACTCATTTATACGCTTTATAATCAAGCATTTTTCTTTAAAATCAGCAAACAATGTAGGACTACATTCTAAAAACGCTTTTTTTTTACAAATCCTTCTGCTGAAAGAGGTTTCCCGTTGCGAGCAATGCAATGGGCAACTTAGAAACTAGCAGCTGCAATGTTATTTTTTGGAACCAAAAAACTTTTTTAAACACTGCTTTGAGAAAAATTCTATCTTTTTTTTTTTTCTTTTGTAAGGAACAAGCTTTTCTATCCTCATCTGCCGACATGCCGAGATTTGAATGCAACGTTTCAAAATGTTTTTTACATTATATGTACTTGGAGTCACTTTTTCAGTACAAATTATACGTATAACCATTTTATTCATTTCAATCCCCCCCATATTTATCAAACCTTTCAGCTTGATATAGCCTGGAACTTGTACGGTTTGTTTTTAATTTTTTAACCGCCGACATAGTACGGGTTACAATTAAAAATATTTATATTTAGAATACTATAATTTGAGAAGAAATTTTGTATAAACACACATACCTAAAACACACATATACATACTACACATTACTTGTTAATTCGTTCGAAATGTAAGTTCAACACTGGTACTGACTGAGGCAAGCGCCTTAAATTGCGAGCCGAAAATTGCTATTATAGAGAATAAGAGACATGTGCATGACCCCCATTGGCATCTCATAGTG
>BMAO01028516.1:0-40175 GCA_019973975.1 Trichonephila clavata | reverse complement strand
GGTTCACTACTCTAAAAAAAATCCTTAAGTAGACTTAATCTTCTTTTTTTTCCAGCTTGAGAAGAAGTAGAACATGAAATTCCTGCATCGTATTTGAGTCTTTACTATGCTAAACTTCCGATTTTTTAAAAAAATCTCCATTATTTTTGTACTGTACTATGATTTGTGTTGAAATTTTGAAGATTGGAACTCCTTGGCATGATTTTTAGATCCAATTTATTTCACTAATGAAGTATCAACAAAATAGCTTATAATATTTATTTTTCCCACTAAAATCTTAAAACTTGAAAACAAATATTTTTTTTTTTTTTTTTTTTTGCTTTAAAAGGTTTTTTCTTTTGTTAAAAAATAGAAAAACAAAAATCTGAAGAAAGTAGAGTTTTTATTTTTTTTTCCCCCGCGATTTATTTAAAAAACTTTTTGTATTAAGTTGTTTAGTCATTTTACAGAATAGAGTTATTTCTTATTTCTTCCAAAAATTTTTCTTTCAGATTCAGTTTTTTTAAAAAATAGAATACAGAAAAATAAGTTATGATTATGGGGATTGACAATTTATAAAATTTAATTTGCATTTCACAACTGAGAAAGAGGACTTTAAAAAGAAATTGTATTTTATTTTAAAATATGTGTCACGTGTACTAAAAATTTTAAAAGGCATCATAAGAAACATTTATTTTTTTCTTCGGAAAAAAAAACAAAAAAAAAAAACTCTTTTGTATCTCTGTTTTCAGTCTCATTCTTTATTTAAAAATGGCAAGAAAATTTCTGTCAGAATTACAAAATCATTCACCGAAAAATCTTCCAAATAACCATTCTATATATATCTAAAATGTTCCTCGTATTTTAGGAAAGAATATGAATCGAGATTTAAAAGAATTTTAGTTTTGATAATTAATATAAAAAACTCAGATCAAACGTTTCCCTATTTGATTTTTTTAAAATTACTACGGTTTGTAAACAATGTTAACTTTTATCAACAACATAGAAATTGAGGAAGGATGAAATAACAATCGTGCGTGAGATTCTTGCATATAAGTAATTATACAGAAGAAGTAATTTTAGAAATTAAGGTAAAATGAAAATAAGCTGGAAGGGAATGGGAAACGCAATTTTGGGATTTCAGGTTAGTAACTTAAATACTCAACAAATTATTTTTTTAATATTCCGTATTGTTTTGGACTTTTAATTGTATATTGTTGTTGTATTGACTAAGTAGTACGATATTTTTCTGTGCATAATATATCACTTTTTTCTCTTCGGACATATAATAGTGGACGTGGTAAAAACTATTACAAGTAGCGTAAGGTAGAATAACAGGGCCTCCTGCAAAGTCAGGTTTTGGGCCCCAATCCAACAACGGATACGTACTTGGCGCAAGTTGAGCTTTGGGCCCCCTAGAACCCTGCCTTTCCCCCGCGATGCGGGGTTCCGGGTGTACGTTACATTACGACTATTACTCAGCTGGAAATCTTGCCTTCAGATTAAATGCAGAAGTGAATTATGTGCCAAAATACTCTGTTGAGAAAAATAGCTGGAAAAATAAGAGTTTTTAATTTTTTTTAAATACAAATTAGCTTTAGATATTTTAAGTGGAGGGACAATAGGGAGGGGAGATGTGTGTTTTTTATAACTATCTCAAAATTGTGTAATAAGTGAAACGGGATGGATATCGATGCTCTGTTGTTGTCTTGTCCATTCAGTGAAATCAAATGACACCGAAGGCGACCAAAACGGCCCTTGCTATGTCGAAGACATTTGGCGAATAAAGCAGTTGATGGTCCATGGGAATTAGGTTATGTTGTGAGTTAAGCCAAAAAGAATGACAATTAAAAATATGGATAAACGAAAATTAAAATGTCAGAGTAGTGAGAACAAGAATTATAACATCTTTAGCCATCAGGAATATTTCATCCCTTTAAAGTGTCTTATACCTAGTCTGGCGCCACCCCACCTTGTATGATGGTTATGACACTCTGCTTGTAATCGAGGGCTCGGGTTCGAATCAAAAATAAGGTATGGATGTACTTCGGGAAAAAGTCGGACTTCGCCTGAAATGGATTCCCGTCTCGAATGGAAAGCATCACCCCTTCTGTTCTATGCTGGGATCATCATTTATAATAAAAGTCTATATCTTCTGAGTTTATATTGTATGTTTCTGATCATCTATCTCTCGTCTTTCATATATATCCTAGTATGAAACACATAAAATACCTAGTCTGGCTATGATGGCTGAAATTACGTGGTTAGAATTAAGTTCTGGAAAGAAGTCCTTAACTGGATGGGAGGTGAGTTAACGTCTAGCATCACCATCGTTAAGGGTTGTACATCAGCATCGTGCCAACTGTTAACCCCTTGAGCGAGCGTTCCCGACTGGCGGATAGGCAGGGACGTCTTAAGGCACTGCGGTTTCGCTCCCAGTGGAGGCCTCGTTTTATTCTTGACTTTGTCTTAAGATCATGTGATCCTAATAAATTTAATGGTCAAATATTATTCCTGTACATTTTCTCTGAAAAACAGTCAATTTCAAACTGCATGTCAAGTGGCAAAAGTGGTATGACTGTATTATTATGTGATGGCCGTTGTCATGTCTAGGCTCAATACCATAAACAATCCCTTAACTCATTCAGTAGAAATGCGGCTATCGGTCGAACGGGTTTGTGCCTAGGTTTTTGAGATTGTGAGACGAGCACATTTGTTTCAAATTACCGATTGAACGAGTATTTGACAATTCACGCTATATATTGTACACTTTTAAAGATTTCGGGTAGGGCCTAATTTTGCATAGGGGCCAGACCCTCAAAAAATCTTAAGATTTCTCTGGGACCAGGGTCTCAAAGAGTTTTAAGACGTCCCTGCGGGTTGGGGAATGTCTTCATTGGATCTTCCAATGGGTGGTAGAAGGGAAATAAAATATCTTCTACGGACCAAGAGGCAGTTGTCCAACCTCGACGGCTGTGGCAAATTTGGTTACCATGGTCAATGCAATTTTGAAATCTTGTCATGCTACCGCATTCGGGGTAGTCCGGAAACACGTCGAATAATTTGTTACGTGGACAGAAAATTCATTCAACTTAATATTTTTTAATTGTGTAAATATTTAAATACATTACTTTCAAGTTATTTCAAGTAGAATGTTAACTTCAATATTTTGATTTATTTTTACTTATCCTAATAATTAACGCCCCTTTCTATAATTAAGCTTCCTACACTGTTGTTCAAAATTAAGATAATTTTTAAATTTTGTCAATTATTATTTTGAAGGTGAGTTTGCTGCCCATCAAATAGCCCTTGCGCAGTTTCATTGTCATCTGAATAGCTTTACAAGGGCTGTTGTCTTCTGTGATTCAAAAGCGGCGATTTGCTGTAAATTAAAATTCTACTCCTACCTCCTCTAACATTTTTGACTGTAAGAAACTGCTGAAGAGTCTGAGTGCTCTAAGGAAATTGTATTGCAGTGGATCCCTGGACAGTGTGGTGTAACTGGTGATGAGTTTGCGGACCGTCTAGCTAGTAAGGGTGCTTCCATTCAACAGACAACATGGAAAGTTGTCCCTTTTACCAGTGCCAAGTGTATTGTTAAGAAAAAGATGAAATATCTCACTTCCAATTCAATACTTAGAGAGAAATTCCAACAAGATCTGGTGGAATAATCTTGAAGATCTTCCCATATGGCCAAGATGTAAAGCATTTGCGGAGTTTCGTGTGGCTACCGGACATGACTGTCTTCTAAAACATCTTCATCGAATTCATGTTGCCCAGGCCCCTTTCTTCACGCTCTGTCATATTTGGGAGAACATGGACGCAAAACACATTCGCTCAGCCCTAAAGGGCTCCTCTTTGAGCGATCTTTATTGGCAAGCTAGGAACTTATTGGGTTCATACACTTTTCTCGCCACGTTTTTATTTTTTATTTATTTTTAATTTTCTACTTTGTTTTGTCTGCTTTTGTTTTTGTTCCTACCCCCTTGTGGTGTAGTGGTCTTTTGTAACCCAGGTTATAGGGAATAAAAAATATATTCCAAAATATCACAAAATACAACAGAAGACTGAAGCAGATGGCTTTAAGAACAAAAGCAATTGAAAATGGTTAAATTTTTAAAGAAATCGAATTATAATCGTCTGAAATTAACAGGGCTTTACTACGGGAAAAAAATCAATACAAATTACTTATAGTGTACATTATCCCCATAGCAACCACATTGCCAGAGGATAAAAATAGCAAGGTAGCCATATTGTAATGATATCGCCCATCTTGGCAAACATAAATTACAACTTGGAACATAGCCCCATAATATCAAATTGGCACCTATTGTGTTCTTTCTTTTACTACAAAATGTTAATATTAATATTACTAACAACACTGAGACTTCAAAAGGGCAAAAAAAAACTGATAACAAACTGCATGTTGTACAAAATTATATTTTCTCTTAATTTTATTTTTTCCAAAAACAAGAATTAAACTGTTAATAGATCATCCATGAATGGACATTGATTGTTTGATATTCAAGAAGAATTTAATAAAAATCTATCGAAACTCTGTTTACATAGAAATGAGCACTCCAACACAATTTTTATTAAAACATTAAATAAGCTCTAACAACCAGTTACGCTTTTGTTATTCTTGTTAGAATGCATTGTTCCTTTAAAAGGAAAGGTAACTAAGAATAACAAAAGAATTTAATCAAATTTTCTAAAAAAAAAGGAAGCGCGATGCACGGTTTTGGAAAACATAACAAGATGTATAAACGCATCAAATTAGCATTTAGAACGAAATTTCTGGAAAAATAGTGTAAATAGAGCTTTTTCCAAAGTCTTACTCTCGAGGAAATCATTATTCAGACCTGTCATTTATTATTATTGTAATATTTGGCTTATTTGATGGCAGATAATGCGTAATTTGAACACGATAACGATTCCAATGAAAAATGTTTGAGCTGGGGAAATACCCGAAAGAGAGCTATTATACTCTTCTTTCTTCTATAGAATAAATGATTATAAATAGCATTTTGAGCTTCCTATCTTCTTTCCAAATAACCCTATCCTATAACAGCAGACAATGAAACATTTCCGCAATAATTATAGTGATATAACGCGATAGCAATAATATAAATCTGAATCGTATTACTCGGTACTTTTCATTTATTGCTTGGTGGTAACAAGTTGGTTCCTATTACGCACATTATTTAAATCAAAAGATATGTTGTAATTCTTTTAATGATAGATTGAGAGTAAAAGAGTAAAAATATATTTATTTTTATGCATTAATGTATATACATTATTTTACTGATAAATAACTATGGATAAAAATTTACTTCATTTAGATCCAAGAAAAAAAATATTTGTATCCAATATTTGAAACTAAATAGGAAAAAGAAAAAGTACATATCTTAAAATACTATACAGAAGGTTGTTCGCACTTTATCGAAAAGATTTTGTAATTTATTTTCTCGTTTGCATTTTGAGAAAACTTTGGACACTTCAGAATAATCGTCTGCCAATGTTTTCTTTTGATTGGAATGTAAGGTAAAAGATTATTTTGAAAATGTCTCCTAAAATTGACAGATGGCTTCAAGATTATGCAATTGCGCTTTCCAAAGAGAAATATTCGTATAAAAAAAGCTATAAAACAGTGTTAAAATCTCGGTTAATGTATTTAAAAAAAGGTATTTATAATCTATTAAATTTGAAAGAACAAAAGAATGTCTAGCTGAAAGAAAAAGGAAAACATGACCACGAAATTTCATCCTAAGACTGTTCGAACGCAGGCAACTATCAAGAAAGTGAAGTCTAATTCTAAAAGAAATACCATCGATTTAAAGATTTAATGCATCGAAACTATTGATTTTTGCCAAAACATATTGATGAAAGCAAAACAAATTGTAGAAAATTATATGAAAAACACCTAGCTGCTGAAAAAGAAATTTGTGTTAGCACTCGATGAGGCATTGGTATATTTAAGTGACTACAACAAAAGAAGATCAATTTTCTATTGCTCAACCGACGGGAATGCCCGCACGAAATGGCTTTGTCAGTATACAGTGAAGTTCCTTAAGGGATTAATGACTGTTAAAGGATTTTGTTACAACGGCAAACTAAAAATGAAAAAGGTCTCAAGTGAATCCAAACATAATTCACTCTACTATCAGCAGAATATTTTAGAACCAAATTTTGAAGAAAAATTCTGACCTCATATGGAAAAGACATTGATAAGTTGAGCTTCATACGGACAAAGCCACACGTATTAGTCAACTGCCGCTTATATAGCAAAGAAAGAACCAGAAACAGAAATAAAATATACCCCGTTTGATGAAATACTTGTAAAATCACCTGATACTTCTCCAACGGATTTTTGTGCTTTTGTTTGAAGAACCAGCCTTAGGAAAATGGCATTTAATAAAACTAAACGGGTTTAAGAGGAATGGATTAAAATTGTCATAACGGTACTAAGAAAAAGTCAACTTTCATGGAAAATTCAAGCTAGAGCTATTATCAAGAAGAATGGTTATCAGATGGAAGCAAATCGATACAAAAAATACGTCATTTATAGATAAAAATTAACCCGTTCAGGACAGAGCAATTTTTCCTGTTAAGCCTAACTCCATTTATAAACTTCATATAAAATTATTGTAATAAAATACTCCGAAATTTACAGTTTATAGTCATTCCAAATTCCATACGTTCCAAATTCAGATGACTACTGTATGATCACTAGCCTCAGGGCGGGTAAAACGCAATATTACATATGATACTGTGTTCTCTTGAGTGATCACATATATTTGATCATGGTCCTGAACTGTTAAACTATCCAAATCGTTTCCAGAAAGCGCGAGCGATCTTCTGCGTGTGCAATAGGGTAGATCGAATTTTTTCCAAAACTTCAAAATCTAACTAAGCTGAAAACATGTTCTCTGGTAAATAGATGAAGAGGAAATAAATTAAAAAATTAACTTTTATGTTGAGTAATGTCACAAGAGAATTAAATATAAGTATTTAAGCATCTTATGGAAAAAAAATTCAAAGTAATTTTGTAAGGGATGAACTAAGTTATGCCTTAGTGCGAGAGGGTCGGAAGGAAGGTTATTCATAGCAATATAACTTCAATTTATTCTCAGTTATGGCAAACAACAAAAATTCTATTAACCTAAGTCAAGAGATGCACCCAAATAGTAAATATGGAAAACAATAGCGGTGAAGACTAAGTTTTCAGATCACTTACGTCTAGACAATATCTTCAGATTCTTAGTGACCTAATCTAATTTTATTCCTAATTGACAAATCGCCAACTTTAACTTTACAATAATCAGCTACGAAGTATCCATGTTTCACTTCACGTTTAATCAATCACTGCTGGCTGCGCGTGTGTGTAGCAGTCTAACCTCTCTCTCTCTTAAACTCAAAAATTAAATCTTTATATACAAGTCTTAATTTACGTACTCCCATCTTCAAGGGAAGATTTTCAATATATTAAATTTTATAGACCCATTTTTCACCAAAGAGTTAATGAAAAGAATACGAACAGACCCGTGAAAGTTTTTGTAAAAGAAAAACAGGCATTTTAACACTATTTAACATTTATTACGATGACAGAACACATTCTAAATAATTACAAAAAAAAAAAAAAAACAGGTACATTTAACAATTTTTTTAGTATTATTTTTAAAAAAAAATCTATCATCGAAAGAAACAACACATGAATAGCGAAAGATGAAAACAAAATTTGATTGATTCGACGTTGCTGGGAGAGAGAGTTAGGTTATACAATGCAAAAGTACACATTGTACAACTCGGTACTCATTAATTAGTAATCATCCATATTGTAGAAATTTAAGACACGCAACTCTTTTTTTAAATGATTTTGAAATAACATGGTACACGAATTTAAACAAAAAATTTTTTTACATAAATATTTTGCTCTTGCACGGAACCCAAAAAAATTTGGTGGTTCGTGTTCTTTGGATGAGGACGTTTTGATTGAATTTAAAGATATATATATATAATATATATATATATATATATATATATATATATATATATATATATATATACGAGAGATAATAAAGAAGTCGATAAAATGACGATGTCAAAGTTCACCGTCCATCCGGTATAGTGGTTAGTGACGCTGACTGTGGTGCCGTAAGGTATGAATGTTTGTGTTGTAATCCTTCACGACTTAAAATTCCTTTTCCCCCCTCTTTGTAAAGTGTGCTTCATGCTTGCTTCTGAAAGCCCCCCGTGTGATACTTTGTGGTGTACAAGGATTTATAAATGTTCTCAATTGAAAGATAAAAGGTGAAATTCAGCTATTAACACGTGATTAAACTCGGGAGTCTTAAAATTTGCTACAAATATGGAACAGCATTTTCTTAATCGTGATCCTGACATAGAACGTGTATCAAAATTTCAACGTAATCATAAGTTTTGTATCGCACGATATCAAGAGTTACATAAGCAACTTGAAAACGAAAAAAAAAACCGCTAATAAGAGATTTTGTAACTAAAAAAAAAAAACAGTTCGTTATCAACGAACGAAATTCTTCATTTGAATCAAACCCGACAGTAGTGCTAGAGATATCTGAATGATAGTATTTTTGTTGTAGTTTTATTAAAAAATTAAAAAATTCAATTTGAATTCATATATGTTATACGTATTTATATACTGAACTTTTATTGTACACAATAATTGTAATTTTTTTGGTTATAAAAGTGAATAGTGTTTGTTTGATAAATCTGTGACATTAATTTTATTATTACTTTTTCTGGATTTGGGGGGAAATATTTTCTTCGTACACAATTTAAAAAGAAATGGAACATATCCCTAAAATTATACCATATGTGTCGCATTTTTTAACACGATATTTTTTTGCGCAGTTTTCTGTGGAACGTACGTATTTATAGAGTAAAAAATAGTTGGATGTATATATTTTAATTTATACTGAAGAAAAATAATTTTGATTGTAAAACCACCTAACCAAAATTGTCTTTTCCCCTTTCTTACAAAAATTCAACCCCTTCGTAGTAACGTGAAATTTTGAATTTTCCCCTCCTAATCTCTGTATCATAGAGCCTCTTTACCAAATAGGTAGGTTCCGATTGATAATTTTTCCCCATATAACCGAAAATCTTCCCTAATGATCATTTAATATAATCATGCGTTTAAAGTACTTTTATTTCTTACAACCTTAAAATTTCGGAGTAGCTACAAATAATTTTCAAGCATTCGAATTTATTAACATAATAATTTTAAGTTGCATATTTTAAACTGTTATGTTTATACCAAGCAGTTAGCTAAGAATAATTATTAGGGAATTTAAAATACCATTTTAACCACTGGGATTCCCCCCCCCCCCCACCACCACCACGTTAACCTTTTTTAACTTCTTTATTATTCTGAGACATTCATAGTAATCCCTATTTTACATAAATGATTTAAAACATTCCTTTAACGAAAATTTATCTTTATAAACCAGACTATTATTAAATGCATTACGTTATTCTGTGTCTCGTGCATATCAGCATAGTTTTAATCTGACTTCTTTCTATGCATTTACATCCATATTTAAAGTATCTGAGCTTTTTATTGCAGCAGTTTCTAAGAGTATTTATTTTAAAGTTTATTCTTTTGAGTCAACTGTTTTTTTTAAGAAGAATTCGCTGCACGAAAAGAAATTTGACTTAACCTTTGGTGACGCTAAGCAAAATTTAAGATAAAATTTATCAAAAACTTATAAAATCCTTTATTTGATTATAATAAAATGTCTTGAAATGTCCAAAACGTCTTGCGTATCCTCGATTTAAAAATTTTCGTTCTCTCTTTGTCTCTATTTGTAGTTTTTTTTTTTTTTTTTTTTGAGTTTTTGTAATAGGAAACAAAATGAATATTTTGAAAATATAAATTAAAAGAGCGCGTTAAATAATTAAACTCTGGATGAACTAAATGAAAAAAAAAAGATAAATTCAGAACATGTTTGGAAATATGAAACCCTCGCATCCCATCTATATTATCGTACCAGTCGTTATCTCTCTGTATATTATCGTATTATTTTTTCCAGAACTTTATGTATCATCTAGATGATGTACCATTTACAGTAAATAAAACACTAACAAAAAAAAAAAAAAACTTTAAAATAAATAAAACACTTGCAGAACATATTTTTTGGAACAAACATGAGAAAACATTAAAACTACACAGCTTGACAAAGAAAAGTCCATGTACGTATTTGAGACAAAAAATTAGATACATTATAGAAATTATTAAGAAAATTAAATATATCACTAAATTAGAAGAGAAAATGATGACCCCCCCCCCAAATTTTCGTTGATTACCGGTTCATTTAATAACATCTAATCCAGTTTAAAGAGAGCTTACCTTACATCCTTACATATGTGAAGCCCTATGTGATGGCAGCACTTACCGCGCCATGACATGTGACTGAGCGTGCTTCAGAGGGATACGTGCTTCAGGTCCCCCCCTGGACACTTTCACACTCAGTGGCGTAAGAGAGAACATTTAGCTCCTCTGCAAAGTCAGGCTTTGGGCCACCAAGTTGGATTATATAAGAGGTAGTATTTGGCGGCAGTCAGGTTTTAGGCTCCTTAGAACCCTGCCCCCGCGATGCAGGAGTGTACGTTACGCCACTGTTCACACTACAGCTACACGTGAAAAGACGTAGTAATTCAGAGCTACAGTCAAATGGCAAATGCAATACATAAACTGGAGCTTCTCACTCAATTTACTTCCAACTCTAATTATTCGAGAACTTTGAGAATAAGTTTTATTTAAAATGTAGAACACATTCCATATTTCATTCAGCTGATTATTAATCAAATCAGGAAATGAACTCCCGTTTCAAATGAAACATCGCCTACTGCATAATCCGTTATATTACCCACCGAGCCACGATGACCTTGGCAATTAGATAGAAATAAAATTATGTTGTACTTATAATCATATACAAGCATTAATTGCAAAAAATTGACAAGAAAATACAAACAACCTGAGCAAGCAAGTGATTTCTATCTCTTTTTAATACAATTGTCCGCACCAAAATGCGAACTCAGGAGAAGAAACACAGGCAACACTAACAATCACTTCCAATCCGCAGTAACAAACTGACATAAAGACCTCTCTCACTAGAATAATTTCAAGGGTCAAGCACAATCCAAAGAATAAAACTTCAAAAGCAGAAGGTAGCTCTTCTTCTATTTCAACTACCATAAATCTCGCGAAGTGACGTTTGGATAGCTAAATCTAAGTCCGTTAAAAGAGTGGTTTGTCAGGAAGGAGCTGTCTTCCGTGATGAATTGCCTCCGGATCCGTTTCTATTATTGCGTCTTTTTTCATCTTAATTCTTTTCCCTTTATACACAGAATAAAAATACAGAAAAAGGGTTCCGTAGGAAATAGAGTTGATTTGATGGAGGTTCGTAGGGTAGTGTGTTACGTGTAGTGAACAAGTTAACTACATTTGTTATTAGCTATTAAATCGGTTTTTTATTACAAAAGTTTTGTTTCGAGTCTTGTTTTCTCGTTGAGATACTTAAATAAAGTTTAAATATATTTAAAAAGGAATTTCTGATTCTCTCTTTCTTTCCTCTCCTAAATGGGATGTTATATAAATTAATTCATCGACAAAAGTTTATTTGTTGTAACTATTATCCATATTTATTATGATAGATTTCAAAAAGTATTCTATTAAAAATTATAGTTTGAAAAAAAAACTAAAAAACACGCTTTTATACTGAATCGAACTAAAAAGTAAAAAAATAATTCTTAATAAAGAATAAAATGATTAACGAGAAAATGAATGTCATTGTGGTAAAAGCGTGGGGTGCTTTGTACTACATTTTTACACTAATTCAGCTTTTCGGAATAGAAGTTAGAAATTATAACAATTGATACATTTATAGAACACCCCACGTTTTTACCCCAATGACATTCATTTTCTCGTTAATCATTTTATTCTTTATTAAGAATTATTTTTTTACTTTTTAGTTCGATTCAGTATAAAAGCGAGTTTTTTTGTTTTTTTTTCAAACTATAATTTATTTTTCCTTTTTTAGTTCGAACTGTAATGAAAGAGTGTTTTTTAGTTTTTTAAACTATCATTTATTCATTGTTGAATTTATCCTTGAGTTTGATATTTGAAGCTGGAATTACGTGGCTGTGGAATTAGTCTTGCTCTTCAATGGATATTAATTAACGGGTCTGAAGTGTATTTATTAGAGTACATTTTATTTACATAGATGTGTTTTTCTTTCAATATATGTAGTAAAAATCAATGATACAAAAGCATTCACAAGAACTTAATGAAATTTAATACTTTTTTTTAATGCTCTTTGAAAAGCGAAACATTTATCGAGTTTTTGGAAAGATATCTGATACTTTTCTTTACATTTGAGATTTTGGTACCAAATTTTTGATGTCGTCAGTTTTTTTTATTCATTTCACCATCGGAATGTGCTTCAAAATAACTACGCATACTTTTCACGATGTTCCTTATTTCGGAGGACGTGGAAACAGGAGCTGCATTATTCACTTCATTTCCCCCGCCGGAATCTGCATCAATGATATATTTTTAGCTTTAACCAAACTCCAAAGTTTCTTTGTCTGCCATAATTAGGCTTTATGCACATTTAGCATCATCTACTGCAACGAATTTTTCTGATGATACAGTAAGGCAGTCCAATAATACAGAAATTTTCTAAAACATTTCATTAAGTGCCTAGTGTTTTCGATTTTTTTTTATATTCTCGGAAGGGAAATATTTTTATGTTAAGTGTGATATTTGTTTCATATTAAGAGAAAAAAATACATGAAAATGCATAACAGTATGTCAGGGGGTTGTTGTATTATTTTGTGTCAACCAATATTTCGTTTTAAGCGTTTTCGCGATAAACGTATTTCAGTGTATTTAGTCTTAATATTGAACAGGTCTCATCGACGTACCAACAACAAAAATTTGTTGGTATTAGAGCATGAAGTCATGACTTGATTTTACATTATTTGCCACGATCTCATTGTCCTAATTGGACAACCGTAGTTTCAGCAATTAGGAAAAAAAGAGAATTTATATCCAAATTGCATTGTTTAACTGATTAACATATAAGTTTATTGGTTTAATTTGGTTTTTTTAACGTTGCACTAATGCAACACGGCACATATTTCTAATGAATTAATGAATCTCGTTATTACAAATTAGGATCAAATAATACGGATGATACTTGAGACAACATTTCCAACCCTTAACTACCATTTTCTTAAGCAAAGGTGTAAAAATAAAGAACAATTATCAAAGCTGGATCAATGGTAGTAGCACTTATGATTAGAGAAGAGGTGTACTAACCTTTTAACTGCCTTGGTCGTAGATATATTCCCATTTCAAACAGTTTATATTTTTAATAATATTTTTGTTATCCCAATCTGTATTAGTTAAATTTTTATTATAATTGAAATGGACAAATATTGCATTCTTATATATTGGTATATGTATATTACTGTTCCAGAAAGGAGCTTTAATAAAATTAAAGCTGGAGCATTATAGTTTTTGAATTTGATGTGTAATCTAATACATACGAGTGGTATCTTTGTTATTCAGATAGTTATTTTCAGTTTTAACATTGTTTATACAAGCGGGATAGAAAGTCCTTTTAGGCTTAAAATAGCATCAAAGATAGGCTTCTAAAAAGAAAGAAATGGCAAACATACTTAATAGGCTTGATATTAAAATCTTCTTCAAAGTTAGTCAATAATTCCTTAATTTTTTGCTTTTACGACTCCCGTGTCTTAATCTTTACTTCTGGTTCTTTTACTTTTGGAGGCACTTATTTTTATTCACTATTTAACATTGTTTTTCATAGAAATATCCACTGTGCATATATTTACATAAAAACATGCAAAATTAATAACAAAAAGTTTTTTGAAATATTAAAGTTCTTAAAATTTTTAATGCTTCGGCGATACATATACAGATTTGTTTTGTTGAGTCAAGACACAAAAGGGACTTGCATCACGAAGTTATAAATCTTCTAAAGATACCCTTGAGGTGTAGTTCCACATTCTGTACAATGCTTAAGTGTTAATAATGAAAAATTAACACCTGAAATCCCTTAAGGCTGCGCAACACTAGACTACGCCTCGGGTATGCAGTGGCAAAACTTCTTATCTAAATTGCTTGTGCTTTTTTTATTTGCTCTTGGGTCAACAAAATCTCCAAGAGATTAAATCGTTTTTCTTACTAACTGTATCGATCACTAACCGTCTGACTTGAAGTCAGAAAAATTGCAATAAAAAATAAATGCTCCCAGGAAGAGAGAATTACGTGATTTTCTTCAAGAAATTTAAAAGTTTCGCTTAAATTTTGTTAAATTTATGGATACAAAGAGACAAGCTTTAGATGTAATATATTCGGTCCTATCAAATTCTGCAAAGAAATGTAAAAAATAATTTGCCGTAAATTCCGGTGCATAACGCGAACTTTTAATTAAAAAGAATAAGATCGAAATTAACCGGTGCGCTTTATATTGCGGGTATAAAAATGAGAGCTTTAAAAATAAAATGACATGAGCATAGAAAAAATTAGATTTCTGTATATATCTAAATACTTTTTCTTTGAAAGAAATGACATTCCTTATGTACTTAAAGGGTTGTAGTTCTAGAAGTACACTATTTTTTTTACTAAAGCTTGGAACAATACCTCGAATAAATGCCTTAAAAACATAAGAGCATTTCATACGTACGTTTCGGATTCCATTATTGCTCACGTGCATTTCAGGTTTCTTCGTAAAAAGGGTACGCGCGTTATACGGCGAATATACCTAAAAATTGAAAACTGCAGCTTGTGTGAAAGTACAGGTGCTCATTATACGGTGGCGCGCGTTATACGCCGGGTTTTACGGTAAATAAATTAAAAGAATACAAAAAAAATGACATTGGAAAAGGAAAATGTGTTAATATTGAAATCGTTTGTGCGTTTGTAAAATAGGGTGGACCGGGGGAAAAAATTTAGAATTTAAAAATCTACCTATTAGGAGTGAGTCCCAATGAATATTAACATCACACTCTTCAGCTACATGAGGGTTTTCGGCAACGGACCTCGTAATTTTGAACCATGGCCAAGTGACTAGGACGATATCGGGGCTGGCACCCCTTTCTCTTGACTTCCATACCACACCAACGGGAGGACGTTTGATGAGCCTCGACATATTTAACGTACATCAGCTCCCCTCTGTAAGTTTGGTCTTCAGTGATACCAGGCTCGAACTCATGACCCGCCAGCCTCGTGTCCGTTACCTCGACCACTAGGCTATCAATGAGGTAAAGATGTTCTACAGTTCTTGGTAAAAAAAAACTTAATTTTTAAGTTAAGTACTGCCACAAGGGTTGTTCTGAAATGTATCTTCTCAGAAGACGCATAAAATATCTGCGAGAAAACAGGTACATTTAACGGCCTCTTTGGTATTTATTTTTTTAATGCAAACTTACTTTCGAAATTAAGTGCATAATAAAGAGGAAGACTGAAAACAGCTTGGATCGGACTGATTCACCGGTGCTGGGAAAGAGAGCCAAGGCATGAAATGTTGCAATGTTACACTCACCAATCAGTAATTATAACTTTTGATTATTTATAGTGTAAAAAACTAATTATTTTGAGTCTAAAATCACCTAACCAAAATTAAGACTTTTTTTAAAAATCTTTTTTGAATATTCAACCCCTTTTGTTACACTATATAATTTTGAAATCAATTTTTTTAAATATTTTTCTTATCTCCATACTATAGAACATCTCTTCCGCATAGGTAGATTTCGATTGATAATAATTCTTTTTTCTCCATATAAGCCGCGATCCACTCTAATGTAGAAGCTTACATGTAAAGTAGCGATCTTCATATTCATAATATTTTAAATCAAGTTATATAAGTAATTTCTATTTCGCCATTAAACCTTAGTTCGAAATACTAAGGCATAATGTACATTAAAAGAAAATTGCCGCAAAAATTCTCTGTTGTGATTCGTCGAAATGTTAGCCAAAATAAACTTTTTTTCCCCGATTACTTTACTAACTTTTAATTAGTGTGGTAACATTCCTAATTTATTTAAGATTAAATATGTGATTTTCATCGTCAAATTTATCATGTAATGCATCTTAGCGCATGTTAGTATTGATGATAATGAGGTGTTAATACCCTGGCTAGGGAAACAAGGCAAATTAACACTAACGCCAACCCTGCAACACGTGTCACCCTAAGCGATATAAACTCGGTAGCAAAATCAAGACTTTGGTATAGAAAATAAAGCTGAAACATCAAATTCCTGAAACTAATACAAATAAAGCCTGACAAGCATATTGACAAGGCTAAGAACAGGACGCTTTAGAGGCATACAAATTCAGAAGAACAAGACAAGAAAGTATTCTTTCTGCAAACGCTGTCAGGACACGGAACTTAACACAAAACATTTTTTCTCTTGTCCAGTCATTCTGGAAAAATTGCTGTACATTAGCAACAACCCCTGTGAGGACTTACACGAAGATAACTGCATCTAGATTGGTGATGCTCTGTCTACAGGTTCTTCAACTCAACTCAGTGGCGCAACAGCCCATGAGGGCCAAGGCCTACTGTGGCCATCTCAGTATACGTGTCCTTGGGCCCTGAGGTGCGTGAGCAGATGTTCTGATCAGGTGGTCAGTCTAGCGTGAAACCTCCAGAGTTAAGTTCCCAAGCAAGCTTGGTACTTATTTATCGACCCACTGAAGGGATGAAAGGCTGAGTCGATCTTTCCCAGCCCGGGGCTTGAATCCCGTACCTGTGGTGTAGAAGCGCGATGCAGTACCACTCAGCCATTGGGCTTATAATTTTTACAGAAACCTTTAGTCTATTTAATTATTGTCCATGACTAGACATCAGCCAATCATTTACATCGCCACTAGTGAAGAATATTACATTAAATTTCAAATTTTGAATAAATTTCTTTTTTTCTTGATTAAAAACTCGTAAGTTTAGTATGAAAAAATAAAGTCGCTATCTTGTTAAAAAAATTAAAACACAATGAACCGTAAAATGTAGAGTCATAAAAAACAACTCTTCAATAGATTTTCACAAATAAAACGTTGAAGAAATCTCCTTGCGATATCATATCTCGACTCAAGTAAATCCTTTTCTGTTCTGAAACATATTTAATAACCTCGCAAGATATCAGCACCATTGTTCTTTTTTTTCTCTTTCTCCCATTCTTAACAAAAACTTTAAAAAAAAAACCTACTGCTTGAGAACAAAAGGGATTGCCATCTTTCTACATCCCTGCACTTAAAAACTTAGGGCAGGCGAAAAAGTATCGTCTGAAAACGGATGTTGCTATCCGGTGGGGAGGAAATAAATGGAAGCGATGTTCTTTTATTTATTTTTTTCATCTTGTGGCTGATCGGCTGGGTAACTCTTTCAATTGCTGCTGACAGCTAACCTGGATTTGGGTTTGAAATGTTGCCTTTGCATCTCAAATGGCCTCCGTGCAACTCATAACTCTGGATTTTCTTCATGTTTTTTCGGGAAAAAATAGATGGTCTGACTGAAATATCCGGAGCAATGGATCTTAAGAAGTTTATTACGAAATCTAGTTGGCTTGGGACAAGAGAATCAGTAAAAATTTCAAGCACGATTCGTTATTTTATTCATACGCATGGCACTTGACAGAACAAAAGTTTATTTTTTTTTTATCAAGTTTGCATGTAATTCTTAGGTTTGTCGTTTTGTAAGCCTGAATTGGTGCTTGTCTTGAAAAATGATGCGTGTTTGTCAATTCTCCCTCAAATGCACAGTTTTAGATTAAGCAATAGATATTATATAATACATTGTTTTAATTTTTGGTTCTTTAGCTCATAGGTTCCCAAACTTTTTTGTCTCATAGACCCCTTACCATGTTTTTCGGTTTTGTGTAGATCTCTACTTACCTAATATTAAATTTTTGCGAATTTATCAACTTAATTGTTTTTTGACAGCTTCTATGGCACTACTTTAAAAGTTTTATGTTTCTAACTGGAGTTAATTAGTGTGTTTAAAACTTAAGAATCGCATGTGAATTACATAAAATAATTGTTACATAAAATAACTGAGCAACGAACAAATATTTTTAAGGGGTGGGATGAATCTGGTCCTTCACAATAACACATTTTTAACATTTGGCATTAATCTTTTCAGGTTTAACCCTCAATCTCCTCGGTTAGTAGGATCCATATTTCTTTTTTTTTATTTCTATTTTTATTTTGGAGATTGGCAACCATGCTGAAACTCCTCCTCTCTAGGAGAAGCAATTAAAAATTTTCTTAAGATGTTCCATAATTCGAAAAAATAACAGGTATATCTTTTAAAGCCAAAATTGCTGACAATCGTTTCTAAACTTTACTTTAAGACTTCTTTAGGGTTATTAAAATAAGTTTCTTTTGCAATTAGACAATTTTTTCTTTTTGCTTTTTTTTAATGTGACAATATGAATTCATTACTTACTGTGATATTACCATGGTCAAAGCATTCTCAAACCTAGTTTTTACACTTTATTGGATTTTCTATTAAAATTAAAGTCACAATCTGGTTTAGGCTATCGTAGACCCCCATTTACACCTTATGGACCCCAGAATTATTTTTTCACTACCTTGGACCCCTTGCAGGTCGTCATAGACCCTGGGGGTCCATATAGACCACTTTGGGAATCACTGCTTTAGCTTTATCATAACATGTACCATCTTCTCTTTATCTTGCTTTGTAGCATTAATAAAAGTAAAATGAGAGATTGAAACCAATAATAATAGTTGAAAGATTCACCTGCCAGAAATCATACAAACAATACGAAAAAAAAATTAAATAGTAGTTTGTATTTTAAAAGAATAAAAAAATCTGATAGAAGTTCTATGAAAATCTTTTTCTTTAGTCTTCAAAACCAAAGAGAAAGACCAAAAATTTAAGATTGACGCTCCTGCAGCAATAATCATAAGATTAAGGACTGCTTTGCGGAGACAAAATCGGTTAGCTAATCGCCTCCCTTCTGTTAAAAGTTCAGAGAAAAATATCTAAAAGACTATAATGGAACCCTTCTAAATTCAATATTAATTATCGAATGAAGGTATATGTATTTAAAATGTATTCGAAAATGCATCGTCTGCAGCTGCAATGCAAAAACAATCAAATGAAGTGAAGAACAAAAACTTCATGATAACAATTTGACTCATTAAAAAAGTATGTCTTTAAATAATAAAATAAAATTAACTATAAATTAATCTACAGCATCAAAAACCTATTTCTATTTTTTTTCTAATAATTTTACTAAGAAAATTTTTAAAATGATATACATACATAACTTCTTCGAAATGGAAAATATCATTCGAGCCATATTTATAAGAGAAAAGGAATAATTTGAATTAAGAAAAAACAGCGTATTTTTACTATAATTTTCATTGCTTATGCGAATAAGAGGTTTAACTACTGGTGTAGTCTTTGTTTTTGCATTTTTTTTTAAATAGGACATATTAATAAGGAATTATACTTTCACCATTAAGTAGATTTTGTATTATTTTTTTTATAAAGAATGAATTCAAAACATATGTTACATTCTAACCTAATTACCTAAACTTGTAAAAATTTTATTATAGCTCACACATAAAATCTAATTTTTATTCCGAATTTACAGACAACTAATTATAAAGCATTTTGTCATATTTATTATAAAAAATGCATTTACATATTCTGTATGATAAAAATACATTTTTGTAACAGCAATTTACATTACCTATTTGTGGAAATATGTCAGTTTTTTTTTACTGTGAATTAATAATTGGAAACAGCGGACAAACTAGACACTTTGAGCAACACTAAAAAAATATTCCATAAGTTTTTTAAGAAAGTATATATACTTCATTAATAAATTGATCATCTTGTAAATTTGATTCCAAATCCAAAGCGAAAAATGGGCGCAATAACGAATACTGGTCCAGCTGTTGATGGGAGGCTGGCAATGGGGATGGTCCCCAAACCATTCGTAATTTTGAGTGTTCCCCTTGTTTACAGGATGTTGTTGAAATTCTTTAGAATGGGGTGCAGTCGCTGGCACTCAAGGGTGAACAACCACATAAATTTAATTGAAATTGTAACTTTGCGTCTAGGGACTGGCCAATAGGGGTTTTTTGTAAAAGAGTGTGCGTAAGTACAAATTGGAGATTTGCCCTCCCTTAAAAGGCGCTGAGTGATAGTTTTCAGAGAGAGACACTTTCTTTTAATTTTCAGATGACGTAATCAACAGAATCAAAAAGGGGTCCATGCCGCCCTCCATCCTTCACCTCTGTTTCAGATAAGTGGAATTCTTAATTCTTATTCAATGTTTCCTTAATGATTATTCTTGGTTAATTTTTATACTTAAATTTGTAATGCATTCGTATAATCTAGAAATGTAATAAACTAAATTATTTTAATTTTTAAATGGAGTAGCGTTATCTTTGAATTTGATTAGAATAGATTAACTCGCTTGTAATGCGGACTAAAAGTTTGAATAAGCGAACCTGGGTATTATGAAGCAAGTTAACTTAAGTGAATTTTAAGAGTAGTTAAAACGAGCGCCGCATCACTGTGAAGATTAAGGTTATTTCCTTTACAGTCTATAATTCATATTCTTAAGCAATTTATCCACCTTACAAATTTCAGCATTTCACGTAACCAAAAGCACCGTACCGACTTTCATGCTTTTCTATTGGGGACGTGTCACTTTATAAATTTTATGAAAAACCTATTTGGTTGATCTATAACAACTTTGCACTCATTTTTAATTCTTTGAATATATTACAAGCATAATTCATTTACGCATGATTTCTAAAATATCCTGACATTTTTCAAGCTTTCTTTGGTTTACTTCTCATTCATTTATTTTGAAGATTTGCTTGAATTATTTTGCTGTTGAATTATCCCACATTAGCCTGAAGAGTTACAAAGAGAGGGGGTTCCATCAAACTAGTTTAGCTCAACTTATTCGGTCCTCAATCCAAAACTGCTATGCTGACTAGCTTATCATTTTTGTATTTGTTTCATTTGCATTACCTTTCTTTTACATACTTATTTTTAATGCATTTTTAGCTTAGTATTCTATATATAAGACCTTTTTTTATAATTACAAAATTAGAAATAGTCAAAATATTAACAAATAAAAACTATTTGCTTTACATTCATGGTTCATTTCAGATGAATATTGGACTAAAATCAAATCCCTACCTGTATATAGTCAGAGACTTATGAAGTAACAGAACTTACATAAATTATGTATGAAGTAATAGATGCTTATCAGAGCATTACTAATTACTTTATGGACAAATAAGAAAAGTGTTGGTGCATGCGCGCCAACGTCAAGCGCACTAATGTAAATAATTTTCCTTGCCGTGCTGTGCCAGCAGATGAGAACTTCTGTGGAAAAAGCTTGACGAGAACTTTTTCTCTGTAACATGTTGACGTGAGCAATAATAGAGCTCTAACATTTTGAAGCTCACAATCATTATTTTTCAATTTTGCTGCGCTTGTAAATAGCTTATATATGTTGTGTGGATTAATAAAAAGGAAAAAAGGAAGCAAGCGTAGCTGGTCCGTCATTGAAGAAAACAACAAAAAACCTACTGAAATAAACAAAACGTATACATTGAAGTTAAAGAACTCTATTTAGTTTCTGTCTGACTGAGTCTTACGACTGACTCTTAATGCAAGTAAAAAGGACACAGTAAATACAATTGCACAAAAATACAAGATAATATTCAAATGTAATCAATAATCTTCAATAATATTAAATGTACAAGTAGAAAAGTCAAAAACATAAGAGCTGTAACGCGAAACACGCGGGGAAAAGACCTGCACTAAAAACACTGTCATTTCTAAAATAACGAAGACAACAAAACCAGTGTCACTCGATGACCATTAAATTGAGGTCATTGAATTCTACTAAAGCTAAAATAATAATTAAAAATGAAACATAATAATCCGATTCCTGTAAGAAACTATTGCTCCAGAAACGTCATACCACAAAGTACTTATTATAAGAAGAGTGTTCGGAATGCACTGAATAATGCAAAGTGCGTTTAAAAAATAACAACGTTAAAAAGATATTCTGAGCATCTACTTATTTGCGTTGTTGTTACTTATTTACAGGAACAAGCAAGTTGGTTCCTTCCCTAATTTTCACCCTTACAATTAAAAAAGAATAAAATCATTTTTAAAAATATTTTACAGAAAAAAGGCAATGTTTCAGAAACGTTTAAATAGAAAAATACTCCCTACATATATGTATCGCAGTAATAAAATAATTTACGAAAATCTCAAAACATACAAGAATTTAAGAACAACTCTATTTCTAACTGTACAAATCAATCTAAAGAACACCCTTGCATAAAAATTGCTCCAAAAAGCCAATTTCCTTAAAACACTAACTCTACCCACCAGCGGGAAAAAAGTATCAAAACAAAACAAAAAGTGGGCCGCCCTCCCTATCTACAATCAGTTATCCCTAGAAGCCACTCCGGAAGAAAAACTTTTCCCCCTCTTCCTTCACACCACCCCGAAATTCTTTCCAGAAATCCACACCCCCAATAAGTGCATCCATCTTACCCACACACACCCTTCCTCTCACCCAATAAACAACCCAAAGATTCACATTTTCGTCAACAAAAAACAAAATCCCTTTTTTCCCCCTTTCTCAACACTTTTTTCTCCTTTTCATCTCGCCAAAATGCACACGAACGATGATGCAGGAAAAAAAACAGTAGAGGCAAGGTCCATTTCTTTTGATAGAACAGAGCGAGTGAAGGAGAAAAAAAGAGGGGAAAAAAAGTCGCATGTACGTATTCCATCGGGGTACCCTATCCTCCAGAGACTGCCGGACAGACACGAGCAGGACTTAAGGAATGCAATCCGGCCTTCGGTACCCCTTGCAAGGATTAGACCCTTGAGAGGCAAAAGTCCCAGACTGTATCCTGTTATATAATAAATTTTCATTATATTGGATTTGGGGTGTGCGGACTTGTTGGTAGGGAGCCCTATTGGAACAGGATTTGGTCGGTGATTATGTGTGGAGAAATATCTGCCTGGAGATTTATCCGGGGTATTTATTCGCCCACCCCGAGATGGGGTTGTTAATTTGTTTTTTATTATTCTTTTCTGTGGAACAGATTTGTTTTAAGGGACACAGTGAACAACATAAATGGTGTTTGGTGTGGAGGGAGAATATACATATATTTAACAATGGGGAATCTTTTCCCCTTTTTGTGTGTTGTACGTAAACAATGGATAGAGTGGAATTTATGGCTATAGTTTGCTGTGTGAACAAAAGAATAAAATAAATGGAAATGGAAATTTAATATAATGGTTTGGAGAGGATTTTTTTAAAGTTTGTGGGTATGGTTTATAAAAAGTAATGGAGTCGATTTATGCATGAGATGGAAAAATATATTATAGAAAGATAATGAAATTTGACCAAACATCCAAAGAATAACCATTCAAAGTAAGTATGTATCATAAATATAGATAAACGATTATACAAATCAGATCACCATTACTGACATTAAAAAATATACTGATATTACCAAAGAAACGAACGAAATATTTGCTTAAAAAATTTCTTATACATACATAACAAAACAAGATTCACTGCTTGTTTCAAATAAAATGTAAATTTACTTGATGTACGACTTCTTTTATGTAAATGAAAGATTTACCTCATACATTTTCATAAAGGCATTTCCAATGGTATTTGGCATAGAAAAGAATTTCAAAATGTGTACCCGATATCAACTCCCATTTGTTTTGTTAAATCAAATTAAGACTGGATCAAGGGAATCTGACGATGAATTTCAACGCATTGAAGTTTAACGAGATGATGAAAGCAACATCTCATTTTCAATTTAAAATTACATTGGACTTATCTGACTGCTTAATAATATTATACAGTAGAACGTCGTTTATCCGGGCATTTATTATCCGGTGCGTCAAATATCTGGACCAGTTTTTTTTTGTCAACTACATGTACTGTATATGAATAAGTTTTCGAGCAGTGCAATGCTCAACAGCTGTTTCGCGTAAGGCGACAAGTGACAGGAAAACCCAAGGGAGGGATATTTGGGGAATTTCAGTTGTGTGATTTGTTGAAAAATGCATGGAATAAACTATGGCTAGATTTATAGAAGTCGAAAAAGACTTCAATAACGACCACAGGAAGGAGATTACCGACTTTGTCCAATCGATCCCAGGATTTCAAGAATGCGATGAAGAAGATGTAGAAACCTGGATGGCATACGATGCAGAAGACTGTGGATTTCAAATGCTAAATGATGACGAGATTGTGACTTCCATGCAATAAGAATCCGACCTTGTGGATGATGAAACAGATGAAGACAAGGACAATAACAACAACGAAAGTAGCAAGGATCCATCAAATATGGACGCGTTTCTGTGTTAGAGACAGCTATGGAGTGGTACGAACAACACTCAGGGTGCTGTCCTACTCAACTACTGCTGCTCAAGAGAATCAGAGACCTTGCAGCAAAAAATAAGTGATTATTTTCCACAATAAAGGTAAAATTGCGACATTTTGCACCTATTTTGCTTTTTCTTCAAACACGTTTCCCGCATGTGATGATTTTCAATATTCGTATAATGTCCGGTATCATATACTGCATGAATCGCATTCGGTTATCGGTTATCCGAAAAATCACGTATCCGAATGGTGTCCGGTATCATATACTGCATGAATCGCATTTGGTTTTTGGTTATCCGAACAATCACGTATCCGAACGGTATCCGGTCCAAATCGATTTGAATAAACAACATTCTACTGAATTAGAGATATATAAAGAATTTTTTGACAATGGTTGCTGTTACTATGAAATAATCACAATACTGACAAAAAGTCTGACATTTAAATCTCACAAAAATTACTGAAAACATGATACACAAGAGCTTTTAAATAATCCAATAAGAAGAAATCGAGTTAAATTAAACAACCTTGTTTGGATTTAGAAATATTTTATCACATGTAAAATATAGAATTTTAAATACAATTACAAACTTAGATGTTTGTACAAAGACAAAAAAATTTTCTTATTGGTTCTTGATATCTGATCACTTCTAATTCTTTAAATAACTTTGGTTGCTACTATGCCTTAAAACAGGAGTGAGCAGAATTTTCCTGCGTACGGGCTACTTCTAATTTCTTAAGATATTGCTGTTCATCCCTTGACTAGGTGTAGTGAGGTCTACAATATTTATTACAACATAATCAAAATGTGTGGAATATGTTCTTACCTACATAACTAAAATTTTTAAAAAAAACTCGTACTTTTAAAACCACATTTAAAGCAAATCACAAGATACAAATATATAATTATTATAACCAACAATATGATAATATCAAATGACGCATTTATTAGCAAATAATTGTAAATACATTAAAAATAAAATATTTTCATCTAAAGTTAACTCTCGTAGCGGTAGTCAGTAGAATATTTAGTCTGCATAATGTCAACCAATCGAATATTTCGGTATAAATTATTAGCTGCTTCTAGGTGATTCCACCGGGCGATTGCGATCAACTTAATGTTTACCCCCTCCCCTGCTTTAAAGCAAAAAAATCTCAAATTTTTCAAATTTTCGAAAAATAACGTGAAAAAATTATATACTAGTTATATTTTTGGGACAAAATACTATTTATACAGAATTATCTTTAGAAAAGTTAATGCTTGAAAAATTGAAAACGTAGAGAATGCAATTTTATGAATTACTAACTTTGAAATTTGATGTTGTCTTTCTAATATCCTTTTTTTTTAAAAAAAAAAGTCACAATATTTGGAATTCCAAACATAATTGAGAATGCTAAAACTTCACAAAAAAGTAAACACATACAAACAATTTAGCAATCTTATTTACATTATGAGAAAAAAGAAGCTTTGTCTTAAATTCTAATTTTTCAAACGGAGCTCAAAACATCATTTTCTTAGAAGGAATCAACAAAATCAGGTATTCAGAGACTAACAGCACTTTGTTATTCCAAAACTAGACGTGCATATCAACTAAATCCTCGTTCTTCAGATTTCCTTTTTAATTCCACGGATATTTCACCCATTTAGATTGAAATATTACACAATTTTTATTTTTTTCCCCACTGCATTTCGATACTTATATGTAAATTTATTCAGCAAAATCTTCATGCACTCTTCCTTCCACGAGTAAAATCAGCATGACTTTTATCCTCAAACAATTCTAATCTCTTATTCAGCAACTCCCCCCCCCCCCCAAACAGATGCGCAGGGAAAACCATTTTTCTCCATCTTCGAATTTCAAATTTTCCCTGCTGCTGCCACCCGATGTAAATAAACCTCGTTTTGTTTTATTCGGTGACACGTTGTCATACCGATAGTGTCAAACCTGTCCGTTCCAACGCTCGTGCTACGTCAAATTTCAGAGAAATTCTCATGTAAAAGTCATTTCAGGTGGTTCCTTTCGGCTCTGCTGAAATTTCACCATGATCTTTCTCTTTCTTTTTCTCTATCTTCGTATTTTTTTCTCGCTTTCAGCTTTTGTTCGAGGCAGTTCTTCAACGAACTTGCTTATCTAAAATGGGATCCACACAAACAAAAGGTGAGAGTGACTTTTTCTTCCGGAAAGAGCAGTTTTTGAATTCTTCTTTGCATATTAAATAAGACCGTGGCAGTCGCGGAGACAGTTACGTTTGCGATAGTAAGAGATTCAGTCACAGTTAAAAAATTCTCGGTGACTGGAATGGGAAAATGGCAATTTATACGATTCCGAAATGACGTAGATATATGTTCAATTTTCAGACAAAATTTGTTCCTTTATTCGTCCAAATAACAAAATTAAAAAATTGTTCTGCCGTCAATATATTTGGTAATAAATTACTGTTTACGAAACTAAAAAACGCCTTTTTATAGTTAATCGAAATAAGTTATAACTTAATAATCTTTTAGTCGTCATATCTGGAAATGGGATCTGAAATTAGTCACCAGATGCGGGATGAGATCTGAAAATGGGAAAGCATTAATCCTGATGGTCCTGATCAGAACAATGGAACAAATTATTAAGTTATTGTATTGTCATCGGTCCTAGACAAGTAAGCAAAAATTTGAATTAATTTGATCATTTAAAGTGGGTAAAAATTGAGTTCAAAGATTTTCCCCCGTTAACATATTTGGTAAAAATGCAATTCGGGAACTAAATTTTAAGAAAAATCTATTATGATTAATGTATTTTTAACAAATTTTCCATCACAACAATTTAATATTTTAATGATCAGGGTAATTGTGAGATTCGCTATTTTACTACGCCACACATTATAACATTGTACTGTGCCCGACCAAATTTACACCTTTCGGATAATTGATATTCTCTTTCCGAAGTTAATGCAACTATGCAAGAACTAAAAGACTAACTTCTAGTTTTTTAGCGCGTTTTTCATGTAGCGGAACAAAAGCGCTATTAGAACGCAAATTTCGTCTTCGTTCCATATTGTCGTACCTTCTTCTCAGCCAATAAGCAACCAATTGACCTCGGGCTTTCGGCATTTGGTCGCATTTGTGCCCTAGATGAGCAGAATCATATTTAAATTTAATAATTTAAAAAAAAAATTTTAGTACAGTATTACTTTCTGTTAGTAAAAAGTTCATTAGTTGCATTATTGTAAAATACAACTTGTGAATAACGCGCTAAAATTACTTGGCCATGCCAATGATTGATATCTTGTTTTGCAAAGCTTCCTTTAAACAATAGAAGTCACTAATATATAAGAATATAAGGAAAGACAATAAGAGATATTATACTAAATGAATTCTAGCCACATATAGTAGATATTGTTGTTTTGCTATACAGTCCATGACGTTAACAGCAATATCAGCTGAATATGTTTTCAAGATTCGAAAAAATAATAATTGCAAGGGGTATTATTGCTTAATATTTTAATTATTTTGTAGAACAATTTTTCAATCAAGCATACTCATATTTTTGTTTTTGTATGAAACGGAGGTTTTTTTTTTGTTATATATATAATGAAATAAAACATATTTACAGCCCTCTACCTAAATGACTGAATTTTCAATCCGATTTCTGTGTCATTTTGTGGTAACTAAGTTCTGAATGTCAGGAAGTATTTCATACAAGTTAATTTCTGATTATTTAAGAAAAAGTTAATCTTCAACATTCTTCAGTAGGAACAGTTAATTTAATAATATATGTATATAGTCAACTTGATCATTTATGTTTGTTATTATTTTGTGGTATTTTCAGTTATAGCTATATTACTCCTATAGTTAACAATCGAATCACTGTCAGGACATCATCTGTGTTTGATGGTCATATTTTGAGGAGGGCCGTTACAAATACAATAAAAAACTAATATATATGACTGAACATCGGATATGACAAGCTCTTGAACAATATTTAAAAAGATTTAATGACATTTTTACAGAGGAGAATATTTGAAAAGGGCACAGTGAGAATTCGCTTAACACGCAACTGAGGGGACCGAAATATTTTTTTCATGTTAAAGAACATTGCACCCCGCCCCCATTATTATATTTAACGAAATGGACTAAATTCATGACGGTCACATGATAAACACGTGTTCTACATTGCATTCAAAACGGACAATAAACGATATAGCTCGTACTTTTTATTCTATTTGTAAAACTTAGGTAAAATTTCAAATTGCATAATTGGGTAAAGATGCTCAAGAGTTATAAGAAGAAATTTCTGCAAAAAGATTTTAAAATTAAAGAAAAAAAAAGTCTTGTTTTATACATGTACTTTTAAATAAAGTGACAAATATTAATTTTTTTTTTATGTGTAACATCTTTACTCTCGGTTCCTGGATATTTGTTGGAGTGATTTCGTGAAAAGGGACGGAAATGCGTAACAGGAAGTCGGGGGAAGCGCGCGCTGTTTGATTTGACCAATTCAGCGCCTTGGGGTGTCTCTTCGCTAGCCTCGTCTCGGGGTCCAACTGTAGTAGCAATTAAGACGCCTGCCTACCGCACATACCAGCAAGTCTTGCCATTTTGGTGGTCGCATACATTTCTCCGAATCAAACAGTTAAAAAAAATTAGATTCCCTACATTTTGTTCTTTTACCGTATACCAAAGGTGGTTCTGCTCTTTTTTTAAAAACTATCACTCGCTTCTCATGATTTTGAGAGGTGATTTTAACGTTAACTTCAGGTTTGCCAGAAGCTGAGCCGCTCATAGCTTTTCTGAAAGATGAACTCAAGCTTGAAATGAACACTAATCGAAATGTTTCGACAACTAACAGTGGTACTGTTATTGACGCCGTTTTTCAACAATTTTTAAATACTTTGAAATCACAAGTATATGTGTCATGCTTTAGTTTTCATAAATCTATTGTCTCCGCTCTTCCCCAAATTGAACAATAAATATTTTTGATAAAAAACTGCATTACTCCCTGTGTTAATTGAATAAAATTTTCATTAAATATATAATTATTCGATAGAAAATTATTTCCGATCATAACCGATTCATTTCTTTCAGGATTAAAGTCACTATTGCGTATTTACCATGATAACAAGCGAGATGTTACACATCATATGCGACTATTGTAAGACTCGTTTCTTTTTTTTAAAAAAAAGTTTCTGTAAAAAGCGTAATTTGGCAACAACGAAGTTGCATGAACTGATTTGCTGAAAATAGATAATTGCATTTATCGTGACTATGACGTCACATGTGTTTTTGAACTTGATTGGCTAAAAACACGTGGTTTAAAATTATCATGTGATTATGACGTCACATGAATTTAGTCCATTAAGTATATTAGAGCAAATTTTATTTACATAGATATGTATATATGCATGTATTTAATAAAAATCATGGAAACAAACATTCACAAGTAAATGAAATTTCATACAAAATCTTCCAAGTTTTTTGAAAAACAAAACATTTTTTGTGTTTTTGGAAAATAATCAGATATTCTTCTTTGCATTGTCTTATTTTCTTAGCATCAAATTGAGAAGAGATTGTTCGATGACTTCCATTTTGTTATTTATTTCACAAATTAGAGTGTTTGTTTAAATAACTGCGCATACTTTTCATGATGTTCCTTATATCGGATGACGCGGGAATAGAAGCCAATTATTTCATTTTTACGTCAGAATCTGCTTTAATGATAATTTTTGAGCTTTAACCAAACTCAAAAATATCTTTGTCTGCCATAATTGGGAATTTATACACATTTACATCGCCTACTGCAAGGAATTCTTCTAATGATACAGTAGGGCAGTCCAATAAACAGGAATTTTCTCAAACATTTCATTAAGTGTCTGGTGTTTTCCGTGTTTTGTTCATTCCAGAAGGTAATCCTTTCGTGTTAAGTGATATTTGTTTCTTATTAAAAGAAAAAAATGCATGAATGTATATAGTTTGTCGGGACCGTTGTATTATTTCGTGTTAACCAATATTGCGCCTTAAGCGTTTTCGCGTTAAACGTATTTGTTTGTGTTTGAAAAAGTACTTCATTAAAAAGAACTAAGATTTGCTATAAAAAAGCATGGAACAATTAAATAATATCATAAAAATCTATTAATCATCGAAACAGATCAGTACATTTATATTGATCAATCATCAATGTTAAAATCAAATAAAGACAGGTAAAGGAATACTTAATTGCAATTAGGACTAAATTATATTGATAAAATCAGTTTTTCCCCATTTAAACTAATAAAAAACCCTGAATTATCAACATAAGAGTTTAATTTGATACAGCGTTGGGAAACGTATTGCAAAATAATAGAAATAACTTTTTGTTAAGACCAAATTAATTCGTACAGTTAATCCTAAGCCTAAAACTAATTAACTTTTTCAGCTTTCCAATTAAAAGCGTAAGCTATAAAAGAAAGGTAGAAGATGTTAAAAATTTAATTTCTGAAAGAGTGCGCGAGTTAAAATTATTTCCTTGGAAATATTGAATTAATTGTTTTTGCTTGAAACAATTAATTGCTCGCTATATGATTTTACCATAACAGAGAAAAACAGAGAGGTGTTCTTTCTACATCGTTAAATTCGTTTAATTTATTTAAATTAATTTCGAATTAGAGATATTTACTTGTTTGATGCACTGATTATTATTTAGGACTACGATCAGATAATGAGGACATTATAAGGGATGGAAAATCACTCTTCAGTGTTTCTAAGCAACTCCTTAAGGAAGTCTTTCCGGCTTAGTTGGATTAGCACGCAAAATTTAATATTCCAATTGACGTTAGTTGGTAAAATTTTGACTCCTACCTTTACTGACTACTAATATTTTATTTGTGTGAATATTAACGTCCCAATGTTCAGCTACACGAGGGCTTTTGGGGACGGTCTGCGTAATTTTGAACCATGGTCAAGTGACGTGGACGACACCTGAGCTGCCACCCCCTCTCCTAACTACCACACCAACGGGGGGACGTTTGAGCTCTCGACAGATTTAACGTGCATCGCTCCCCTACACGGCGGGTCTTCAGTGGTACTGAGATCAAACTCGTGACACGCTAGCCACGATCCGATGCCTTGACCACTTGGTTACTGCGGCCACATACTTTATTTGTGAATTAATGTGTGTGTGTGTATCTTACATTATTACTACCAATCTGAAATGCATAATTATTTTTAATCGTATTTGAAATATCTTTAAGAAGGAAAAGTGAAAATATTGTTTTTAATATAATTTTTTTCGGGAAAATATCTCAAAGAAACAACCCTTATTAATGAATTAAAAAAAAAACAAATTTTATTTTGTTTAAAATAACAGACATTGTGAGTGAAAATAAACGTCACACTATTCAGCTACTCGAAGGGTTTTAGTACCTGACCATGGTCATGGTCTTTTGGTGATTTTAAACCATGGTCAAGTGACAAGCAGGACACTTGAACAGGCACCCTCTCTCCACATCACACTAATGGGAAGACGTACGAGCCTCGACAGATTTAACGTGCATCGCACGGCGTGTCTTCAGCAGTACCAGGCTCAAACTCATGACCCGCCGGCAGTGAGTCCAGTACCTTGACCATTAGGCTACCAGGGTCATACTATTGGTGACGTACCTTGTATTTTGACAACACCCAAGCCAGTATACACCCAGTGTTCAAACTTCCACACCACGGCAATGTGAAAACTTTAAACCTCGATAGATTTAACGTATATCAGCCCCTCTACACGGTGGATCTTCAATGGTAGCATGACTCGACAACACCAGCACGAGTTCGTGACCATGACCACTCAACTATCACGGCCACTATGAGGCCGGTAGCTATTATAGCCTTAGAGAGGCTTTTAAAGTGCACTGTTAATAAACAATTAATTTCAGTTAACCTTGTGAATCGAACTACTTACATGAACACTTCTATTTTTTCTTTCTGAATTTTTATTGTGACCCTGGTAGCAGAATGGTTTTGGCACAGACTCGTGGCTGGTGTGTCATGAGTTCAAGCCCTAATCCCATTAAAGACCCGTCATGTACAGGGGCTTCAGTGGTACTAGGCTTTAACTCATGACCCGCTGGTCACGAGTCCGTTACCTTGACCACTAGGTTACCGCGGCCACATGGCAGACATAAGAAACATGGAAATATTGTCATTTTTGAAGATATTTCAATAAGAGAAATACATTTTTTTCTGCCTTCTGCTTAGAGTAAGGTAATTAAATTTCTCTACTAAGATGCAAAATTTTTTCAGTAATATTTAGTAAGGAAAATTGTCACTAGAGTTAGAAATATATTATAAACTAGCCATTTCCCGCCCGCTTCGCAGGGTGTTTTATCATACTAAATCGTTTACGTTTTGCGGAGTGAAGCTAGAGGAGCCCTGATAGCTAGAAGCTCTTTGAGATAAAGAAAATGTTTATATACATAAATCTTGGGAATTATTTAAATAATAATGGAAGAAAAGTTCATATTGATAAACTGATAGAGAAAAATATTGAATTACTTATGTAAATATCTTTCAAAATCTAATCAAAATTGTTCTTTCAAAAAATTAAACCATTAAAATAAAGCTTAATAATAATAAAATGTTGAGAAAAAACTTGCATTTTATTACATAAACTAATATTTTCTAATTAAAACTTTCGCAGAATATTAATATTTCTATTATAGTTATTACTATTTGAGAGAGCATTATATATATACAGTTTACATTATAAGAAAGATTTTTCCCAATATTTGGATAAGCCAAAGCTAATCTTTGGAAAAGTAAAAATCATAAATGTAAATATTTATGAATTTCCAATTCGATAGTAATTCTACAAGACAGTTTATTATTTAAATAATTAAATTCTACGAATGTTGTACAGCAGATTTATGTTACCTAATTTTCTTATCTTAATCAAATTATTTTGTTTCTCTCCTTAAGTTTGGGAATGTTAACATCTTATATTTCATATTTTATTTTGTATCAAGAGCTTCGCATAAGATACAAGAGAATAAATAAATTTTTTTAAAATTGTTTGGGGAAGATAGTTTTTCATACAAAGAAAATTATTTTTAAAAAAAATTATTCTTCCTTTCAAGAAATTTCTTTTACTTTTAAGATACCATGTTTATATAAAAACTTCTGGTTATTCAATCATTTTTTTAAATATTTGAATGAATCAAATAATTTTAATAATCTTTGAAAGAATTATATACATATAAAATCTAATGTAAAAGTTTTCAGTGATATTTATAATATATTATCAATTGTTTGCCACCGACTTTCATTCAAATAGATAAATTCTTTAAAAATTATTCTGTCTGTATTTGGTTCTATACATTATAAATTTTTATAATTACGTAAAGATTATAAATATAATATAAAACATGATTGAGTTTTTTAAAAAAATTCCTAAGGAATAACAAACACACATATACACACAATACAAAAGGAAAAAATGTAACTCAACGTTTGCGTGATATGTTGATAGTTTTTATATATTTTTCACTAATCACGCATTTTTTACAAAAATGGGAATTCATACGGTGAAAAACATATGCGTTTTTCAGACAGTTTCATTATAAGAAAAAAATTTTAAGTGTTGTTTACATAATTATGTACTTGATAACGATTTACCACAAAAATAAATGAACTGATGAAGTAAGGAATTCCAAAAAATGAAAAGAAAATCACTGAAGCAAGAAAAGAAAATCTCGATCAAAAATCTACAATGGAAAACAAGAAAAAAAGTTGAGATATTTCAATTTTTTTCACTTTTTATACTCATCATTTCGACTTAAATTCTTCATAATCATGAAAGTGTGTTTACCAAAGTATTAAAAAAAAATTCCGGAATTCATTAACATCATTTTAATGGTGCTACAAAGCCATTTTACTCTCCCTTGTTGTTTCGTCTTAATAAAGAGCCTGAAAAACTGCAGACATCTTAAAGAAAAAAAGTCAGTGTTACCACACGGAAGAAGCGTAATTGGTGCTTTCTAATTAACAAGAATTTTTAACAGTGCAGATAGAGATAAAAGAGAAAACATTAAACAAATATGTGATATACATTACTTAGAAATTGTAGAAGGGGAAAAAAATACCTAATTCTTACAGGAGAAAAAAAATATTCTTTCTTTCATTTCCGGAGTTTTTCCTTCAACGTTCAAACACCACAGGAGTAATGCAATTAAACAAAATTTTACGCTTTCTTCAAAGAGTTTTAACGAAAGATGATGCGATTATCCAAAATTTTAACGATTCAAAGCAGTATTTTTTTATGTAGTATCAAACCATTTTTTTAAGAGAGATGAAAGTATTTGATGCAAGTCGTATTAATAAGCAGATTCCAATCATTTGCATCTTTTTTGAGGTACTTCTGGATGAAAAAAAGGTTAAAACTCGCTAACGAGGCATTTTTTTTTTTGTTTAATTTCTATGGTTTAATTTTTAATTATCATTTTCTAGAATTATCTTGTTTCAAAAATACGTTATTTACTAATTTTCTAATGGAAATATCTTTATCCAGATCTTATATTAATTTAAATATTTGTTGCAGATTGTAGTTAAGATTGAATTTGAAATACTTATCTTGTTAAAAAGTGCTTTTTCTTGAAATAAATATAAAAATCAGTTTAAAAAATTTGAGCTCTTTTAAAAATACTTATTAAATTTGCAATACATAAAATTTATATTGTATTAATTTTATTTTAAAGTTTAAATCTTTATTTACTTGACTCTGTACATTTTAGTATGATTTATAATTTCGATCACCATTTAAACTTTTTAATTTCATTTCATCATTTATTTTATTCTCTGTAAATATTAATTCGTCTTTTCCGAGACTTATTTGACATTTTAAGTCATTCCATGTATAATTTTCTGTTTGTGCACATCGAGGGGGGATGACCCCAAATTATTTTTGATCGTGTGTCCTTAAAACAAAAATATACATAAGAAGTACTCCGTGAAAAATCCATTAAAAACTAAACGCGATTTTAAGACGAAAAATTCATATAGATGATTACAATTTTGAATGGATCTAAAAGAGAAAGGCTTGAAGTTAATTAGTGTAGAATATCGATTTAATAACACGAAAAGTAATTCATACCCAACGATTTAGAAATAATTTTCATAAAAACGCATCAGTTTTAACACTATTTTAAAAAATTCGAAAAAAATAGAAAATATCGTTATTTTACAAAAAAAATTACACCGTGTCGTGGCGAAATAAATGATCTTTCCGATTCTGTAATTATTTTTTGTCTAATTTCGACACCGAAAATCGGATGACAATTTTAATATGGTGGAAAACGTAAGATTACCGCTCGGCCGAAACGGAAGGGAAGTTCCGCCAAGTAAGCAACCGGCAGGAGTAAAATAATTCGGCGTTTTAAGGTTTTTAATTAATATCTTTTTAACTAATTACAATATCGGAATATAAATACGCAATACGGCTTCCCCGGAAAATTCCCGATCTTTTGGTACCTTCCGCGACTTTCTGCGTGGTGCTGTTCGTGAGAAGATAGACGCGCATAGATAGATACATACATAGATAAATTTGTTTACCTTCGAATTTTAATAGTGTAGACTAGCTTTCATGGCCCGGCGTTGCACGGGCTTATACCGAGGGTATAACTTAATCCCCATGTTAATTTCCTCCTTTCTTTCTGACGCCAACACTTTTGTGTGTGGTTTTGACGCGTACGATGTGAGTGCATGACCCGTGAGTGCGTGTCATGGCTTTGTCGCTTAACATTTTCCCTTCTCTTCACAAATTCAACACTTCCAATATTATTTTTCGAAATTACTTTGATTTCTTTGTTTCTTTCCTCTCCGCTTAGCCCGGCGTTGCACGGGCTTTTACCGAGTGAATAACTTCATCCCCATGGAAATTTCGTGTTTCCCTCAGGCCGATAGCTCTTATGTGTGCAATGTGAGTGATTTCTTTAACTATGTCATTAAGACTCCCTTTTTCGAAATTTGTTCTTGCGTTGGTGTGGTGTTCTAATTATTAGAGATGGGTGAAAGCGCAGGTGTCGTCCTCGTCACTTGACCATGGTTGAAAATTTCGAGGTCCATCGCCAATAAACCCTCGAATAGGCGAACAGTGCGAATCAAAAATCACTCACTCAGTTTTCAGTTCTTTCGTTGCAATTTTTTAGTCCCGGAAACGAAAATGTAGCCTTTTTAAAGATAGTTGTATGTTGAAAAAAGACAGAAAAGTAGAAATTTTTCAGATTTCATTACTATTTTAAATATTGAAGTAAAATTGTGAGGATTTTTTGAAATATTCGACACACGGGAAAAATGTTTCATGCAATTATCTTTATAAAAGAAGAAATTATTAAATGATTGTTTTAAGTATTTTGAGTGTTTTATTAAAATTTGTTTCGAATGCATAACATACTGCCATGGAAATTCACCTTCCTTTATCAAAGTTCCTGGTATGTGTGTGATTCCTTTATATAAACGTCACTACAATTCCCTTTTTCGAAAAAAAAATATCTTCCAGATCTTACTAATGTCAAACATGTTTCAGTTCTCTTTCTACTGCATTGTGTTACAGTGGCTTATTTGAGTGTAGAACTATTTTCCCCCTGACTCTCCTCTCAGATATAAGATTTATCTTCAAGTTTCTATTCATGACATGTCGAAAACAATATTGCTTTAGTAAAAAAATAATAAATTTAAACAATAAAAGAAAACTATTTTGATGCTTGAGTAAAAAAAAAGTCATCATTTTTTAATAATAGATAATTTTTAGGAATCTAAAATAATAAAATAATTTTCAGGTTTTCATTAATCAATTTACAGTTAATCAATTAATCAGTTTCATTAATCAATCTACTTACAGTTAGCTTAAAAATGTCTCTCTAGAACGTACTGATTGGAAGGAAATCCAAACTCTCTTTAAATAACCGGATATTTATTTACAAAACCAATCTTCGCCCCATCTTAACGTATACATGCCCCATTTGGGGATCTGCCAGTAACACACAATTAAATGATATTCAAAGACTTCATAATAAACAGGTACATCCCAAGATCTGTTCTCCATGAAGAACTTTGTGTTGAACCCATCCACACCCTAATAGCGAATGTTTCCTCGACTTTCCATTCTGCAACTTTCCATTCTGCAATCATGACAACCCAACGATTAGCTCTCAATCTAACTTCATGAACCAGCCTCACCTCATGTACCGTTTGCCTCATAGCGCAACGAAGATACTACCTGATTTCTAAGAATTCCCCCCCCCATGCTGTTAAACGTAACGAAAACCCCCTTTTCGGATTGAAGAACGAAACGCAAAAGCTGTTTTCCGTTTACGGAAACTATGTTCCACCTCCCCCCACCGCCTCCTGACCGCCGAAGCTAGTTTAGCTTAGGCGAACCTATCATTCTCACTTTATTTACTTAGGTATAATACTGTGTAACTGAAGTAGAAGGTCTAGCTACCGCTAGGCTGGCACTGAGGACAAATATTTATTCCAGGCTCTAGAACGTATTTTTATCCAAAATAATAGGCGATATACCTTTTATTAACAAATAATTAATTTAATAAGGAAATAATAGAAATATTCATTTGATTTTAAAAAATATATTAATTTAAATCCACATTATCTGTAAATAATAATAAAAAAATTCTACAGATAGCTCTTGAAACGTTTGGATGTTTGATTAAACATTTGTAACTGCTAAGAAAAACACTATGTAAAAAACCTAGTTATAAGTACACATTCACTGAAAAAAATCATTCAAAAAGAAAATAATACTATCTGATAAAAACATTAAATTTTTTTAGTTTTTTCCCGGAAACGAAACTGTAGCATTTTTAAAAATAGTTGTATGCTGAAAAAAGAACAGAAAGTATAAATTTTTCAAATTACAAAATTTCACTACTATTTTAATTCTTGAAGTAAAATTGTGAGAATTTTATGAAATATTTGACACGGGGGGGGGGGAGTTTCATGCAATTACGCATTATTTTAAAGTAAACTATAAGTTTTATGAAAGAGAAACAAATATTTCGATACTGATAAATATTTTAAATGAATCTCAGAAATGCATTGAATGCATTTTAATTTTAAAAAAATATATTAATTTAAATCCATTATCAATGAATACTAATAAAAAAAATTCTACAGATAGCTCTTGAAACATTTGGATGTTTAATTAAACATATATAAGTGTTAAAAATCCACTTTGGGGGGAAAACCTAGTTATATGCTAACATTCACTGAAAAAAACATTAAAAAAAAAAGAATACTATTTGATAAAAACATTTAATTTTTTTAATTTTAATTTATAGTTTTTCATTCCACTCTGTGTTAAAATTATTTAAACACGTATCTGCGGAAAAAATTATATTATACAAAACTAACTTATTAATTATTTTTAATAAAATTGATTAAAAATCTCATTTAGCAATTAATTGTGACATATAGTTTTCGGCATTTTACTTTTTAATCACTGTTCTAAATATCAATGAACTTTTTAAAAATCATTTTCTTTTAAATTCATCGATATTTATAAAATACAAAACTATAACTTATTAATATTTTTACATTAAAATTGATTAAAAATATCATTTAGCAATTAATTGTGACATTCCGTTGCTTAAATAATGGCAGCACTGAAAAATTACGTGGGAAAAATAAACAGAAATGAAAGCTTCTTGTTAGGAATTGTTGAAAAAGATAGAAATTACTTTGAATGATTAAAATCAGAAAAAAACCTTTTTTACGGCAAAAAAAAAAAAAATGAAAAGTACATTAAAATAACAGAGGATCATGTTAAAATAAGTATTTATCAGTAAAATTAATTTACGTGGGAAAAATACGCAGAAACGAACAAAATGAAATTCGCTAGTTTCGAACCAGCCATAAAAAGAATTAAGATACTTCGCGAAAGCGGCGCGTTAGCCAATCACGCCACGCAGGTTAGTAACAGAACAGATAATAGGCAATAATAATGAATGGTCGGTTCAAATTGAATTTAATTTTTAATTGAGGGGATCCGTAATTTTGAAGCAATTTTTTCAATCTTCGTATATGTTACGGATAATATTACTGTACACACGGAAAAAAGGTTTTGTGAGATTACCTTCATAAATGACGAAGTTATTCAATGTGAAGTAAAAATTAAGACTACTTTTTAAAAATTCTATAAAAAAAAAGTTTTGGGAATTTTATTTTTTAAATGAATGGATCTAAAAGAGAAAGGCTTGAAGTTAATTAGTGTAGAATATCGATTTAATAACACGAAAAGTAATTCATACCCAACGATTTAGAAATAATTTTCATAAAAACGCATCAGTTTTAACACTATTTTAAAAAATTCGAAAAAAATAGAAAATATCGTATTTTACAAAAAAAATTACACCGTGTCGTGGCGAAATAAATGATCTTTCCGATTCTGTAAATTATTTTTGTCTAATTCGACACCGAAAATTAGATGACAATTTTAATATGATGGAAAACGTAAGATTACCGCTCGGCCGAAACGGAAGGAAAGTTCCGCCAAGTAAACAACCGGCCAGGAGTAAAACAATTCGGCGTTTTAAGGTTTTTAATTAATATCTTTTTAACTAATTACAATATCGGAATATAAATAGGCAATACGGCTTCCCGGAAAATTCCCGATCTTTTGGTACCTTCGCGACTTTCTGCGTGGTGCTGTTCGTGAGAAGATAGACGCACATAC